>CABFVZ010000547.1:80384-169788 GCA_902151445.1 Timema monikensis | reverse complement strand
AAAGGTACATTGAAAATAGGGGACAAGTCTACACTCCTGTGAATTTTAGGTTCAAAATCTAACATTAAAAACAAAATGCAACTTATCATGATAATTTTCAGGGTACATCAAGCCCCAAAGGTAGTAAAGTTGAATTATGGTGCAAGGTTGACTTAACTAATATCAATGTTTTGCCCTTTCCTACTAGATTAAGGGCCGAATATTCATGTAAAATATCTGTGAAGTATTGTGTTTGATGTTTAATAGCGTTATATCTATGTGAATCATAAAATACAATTAATCCAGCAAATCCTTAAAGACATTTGAAAAAATTCCAAATTAAATATTTTCAAAAAATTAAAATTTTTATAATTAATTTATATTTCAAGCTGTAATGGTGCTTACCAATGTCTTATACCAACATAATTATAAAATAAAGTCCAACACCTTGGCTCAGTCGGTAGGGTGTCTATCTACTGAGCTAAGGACCCTGGGTTTGATTCCTAGCATGGCCGAAAAATGTATCATTGTTGCAAT
Organism: Timema monikensis; assembly: GCA_902151445.1. Classification (NCBI taxonomy): domain Eukaryota; kingdom Metazoa; phylum Arthropoda; class Insecta; order Phasmatodea; family Timematidae; genus Timema; species Timema monikensis. The sequence continues at coordinate 169,272 of CABFVZ010000547.1, read as the reverse complement.
GACTTCTGCTTTCACAGTGATGAATTGACAAACGAGGGCTAGCTGTTGTCTGTTCTATATTTAAGTTAGTATATAAGTTATGTGCTGATATATTCATTTGATTCAGAAAGTGCATGTTAATTACCTAAAATAAATTAAATGAAAAAAACATAATAATAATAAAAATAATAATGTAATAAGACCCAAGATTATTGGTTTGTCAGTTAACCAGATGTGAAATCACACTAAACTAAAAAAAATATGTTCATTTGCAACTAAAAAATCAATATGAACAAAATCAGAATTTTAGAAAGTATTGTACCAATGTGGAAAAGATAAACTCTTTAAGCTTCTTATGTTTTTCTAAGATTCAGATTCTTGTTTGAGAATTCTTAAGAAAATAGAAAATTCGGATTTGAGAAAAAATGGATTAAACTCGGCTCTGGTTTTTAATGTGAACATTTTAGCTTATAATTTTCTGATAAGTGTTTAAGCCTTGCCCTTATTTTCCACTTTCAATATATATTAAATCCATACAATTGACCGATATTTTTTTCTTTATTTACAAATAGAATAGGAATAAGTATTTAATTAGTGTGGGGTTCCCTAAAATAAGTTTGAAATGGTTAAGGTTGTTTTAGGAGTAAAAGGTTATCAAATAATTTATTTATCTAGACTGTGGTGAATTAATAATATAAATAAACTATCTACCATTGCAGTAAATGGTAGATTGGCAATATGAATGTTAGATCTCTTACAGAATATTAAGTCATATCATTATTTATTTATTTTTGTTTATTTCCCCGACTGATAATCAAAGTGTAATAACTTATATCTTGAAAATTAAAATGTATAAGTCATGTGAATAGTCATTACAGCTTGAATCAGTCTTGCAATAAAACATCTTGTAAATTATATTTGGAAGCTTAATATTTTCATTAAACACAGAACTATAACAAAAATATTCAAACTTTGATTTGGCTTTGGTAATAATTCAGATATTTGATTTGGCTTCGCTTCGAAGTGAAAAAATACACTTTGCACACTTTCAATAAAATATAAATATATTCTAAAGTTCATTCACCATAGACATAGTGATAACTGACAGTTAGGAAATGTTGCCAGATCAACTCTCATGTATCCATTCGCCAAACCATGTGTTGGCAGCTACTGTCATTTTTGACACTAAAAACTTTCACAACAAACGTCTTCCTTTTTTTTTTTCACTTCTAAGCTTTTTACATTATTGAAACACAAACTTAAGAAAATAACCAAATGGATGTTTCTTTTTTGTGGAAGTGGTGTCTGTAGTTAATTTAAAAATGCTTTCTTTACATACAAACCTTGTTTGGTTGTGTTCACGCACTATTTACAAAATAAAAAAAGTTTCATTCTGAAACTAATATTTTGTATGGTTCTTTCTTTCTCTAAGTTATAAAAAAAAAAATTTTTTTTGTGGCCAGTTATAATAAAATACTTTTTAATTCATTATTTCATTCGCTATAATATCTCTTGTTGACACTACTGCAAAACAATAAATTATTAATATATACAATTTTATTATTTCAATCAGTTACAAATTAGCCAACTATCTAATGATCCTTAAGGAAGTATTATTAGAAGCATTTACTAATACTTTGGTTTGCTGATATATTATTACTAATAAAATAATAAACTATTTCCATATTAGTGACCTTTAATCAATGCTTACAATAAAAATCTTCTGTTGGCTGTCAGTTACCTACACTTGTGTAGGGAATGGACTGTAGATATTCACACCTTATGGTAGGGCAGTATTTTATTTCAAAATAAAAGATTCCATTTGGAATCTACTAAACACTTTTATTCAAGGTAATATTAATTTCAAAATTTATTCAAAATGTCCAGTTATATTTTATTTGGATATACTTCAAAAAATTTACACTAATTATAGTATATTAGTTAAATCTAGTTAAAGATTATAAAAAAGAATAATACCAATAAATATAAAATACATTATAGATTTGCTTAATTTTACCAGATTTTTACCAGATTTTTGAGTTTGAGAATTCTGGACATAAAATCATAAAAGTGTAAACTCCCTTCCCTGAATTTAAAAAAAATTAACTATTATTTTATAAATATATGGAAATTATTTAAATAGTTAAATAATATTGTCAAAATGAAAAGGCATTCATATTTTGTATATACCTAGAATAATGTTAAACTAAATGCGTTCAAAAATAAATAGTGCTGGAAATGTGATAATTTATTATGTTGAGAGGATATGTCAAAAGTCTCATTGATGACTGAACACTTTGATTTGTTTTTCATTTTCTATAATGACATCATGATTATTTAAGAACTTATTGTAATATAAGCCTATTATGGCATTTAATTTCATGCTTATAATTTAACAAAGCATATAATTTTCTCGAGTCTATTTTTCCTAATTAAATTAAAAGGAAGATATATTAAACTACCGTATTTCATTGCATAATCGCCATATTTTGTATGCCTAGTTATTGGCGGGGAGTGAAGAGTCAACCATTATGTGAAGCTTTTAAAAAAAAAATATTTGTTTTGCTTAATACTGTATTGGCCTGAATATAATGCGATGCTTTTCTCCTAAAATTACCCTTTCAAAAACTCTTCTTGTGTTATATGCACTGCCTAACATTTTCCATAGAAAAAACGCTAGATTTCAAGGTAGATTTTTTAGTATCCTGGGATTATACTGGCTGGTCCAGTGCGCTCATCTATAAATAGATTGCACAACAAAAAAAAGAGAGAAATGTAGTTACTACAACCAAATAAGTCTAGTCAACTCAAGGTCAAAATGAAGAGAGGAATTTTTCCCTCCACCCTTTCATTCCTTGAGTGCAGCTGCTCTGGCTGGAACAGTGTGGCAGTCTAATAATAAGCTCAAGTTCAAAACAACTAGTAATTTTTTTCCATACTTTACATACATTTTGCACCCTAAACTATTACCAAAGACAGTTTAATAAAACATGATTACCGTATTGGCTTGAATATAGTACGCCTCAAATATAATACGACTCTAAATTTTTGAAATGTTAAACATGAAACAGATATTATGAGAGTAACAGAGGTAAAATTTAACAATTTTAACATTCTTGTTTTAAAGTAAAAGTTTAGTGTGAAATTTTATATACCAAGACTGAAAAACTGGGTGCGACCATTATGCAATGAAACCATTTAGACCATCTTTTTGGACTGAAAAACAGTGTGCGACCACTATGCAGTGAAATACGGTATGTATAAATAAGAAAGTGCCAGTACTAAAAGGGAAAACTTAAGTTGTTTTTATCATTCTTATTTTTTAAATATTACTCCTTAACATTTTGTATCAATATATTTTGTGATTACAGTCACTTTTGTGATTACTTAAATGGTAAGTTTATGTCTATTAAATAGTTACTAAAATTTGATTATAAATATAAAGTTGAAATATTTTACTATGAATATTATTTGGTTTTTGTAGGTTTTATTAAAAGAAAGAAGTAGTAATTCTAATTAATTTTTTTTACTGTGTTGATACATATTTTTTAAATCTAATATAAATTGAAGCCTTGGTTCATTCTGAAATATTGTGTTAAACTGATTTTTTAAGAAACATTATTTTATTATTATTTAGTTAGTAGCAAGGCTGGCCAGTACATATTAACGTTTAATAATTGCCTGAAATTTGTTTCATTTTTTTTATTATTATTTTTATATAATTCATAGTAATTTTATGAATTTTACTAATCCAAATTTTAGTTATTATCTCCACTTTATTTTCTAGTCTTTACTCCAAATAGTTGTTTTTATTTAAATTAACAATTTGATATTCTATAGAAGTGGTAATGACCAGACTCAATTATTGTGATTATTATGTGGTTCTCTAGTGTATTTTTTCTACATATATGTGGTGTAGTGAGGTTGTATGATACTATTGCTAACGATTTGGTATAGATGGAATTTTTTTTCCTGAGTTTTTATCTCCTAATTTTTGGAATAAATTGAATACATTCTCAAATTTTGACTATAAAGAAAATCACTAAACAAGGGCAGGTTGTAGGTTATTACCAATACAAGCAAGGCTTGGTGAAACTATAAATAAATTATTTCTCCCCATATCACTACCAATTCAGAATCTAACTTCTGCTCCAGTATCCGCACAGTCTAAGGCATCATTCTTTATGTTAGACTAGATTGCCGATGACAAGTAGATCAGGGTTCAAATCCCAATCAGGTGTACTGAAGGGGGTTTTCCCTAAATTGTTTTCCACTCGCCCTCCAAACAAATGCGGGTACACTTCCTCTAAATTCAACCCTCATCACTAACTCGTTAGCGTAATTAATACTATGCATATAACATGAACAGGTAGTAAGACATTAAAAAAAATCAAACTTACCCTTTTAAGCCATTGAGTATACATCTATCCAATTCAATATTTTGTATTAAGTTGCATGGGCCAAATGGATAGTGGGTAAGAGGGAGCATTTTACAAGTTCAGTCCTGTCGAGACTTGCCTATTCTGGTTACAACCATCAAGCTACCACTGACACTAAAGCATTGTGGTTCAGAATTCTAGTGCTCACTCCAAGGCTTTGCATACTACTTTTTATTTTCAATTTTTTGTGTGGACGTATTTATCTTTTGTGGAAAAATTGCTATGATTTTGAAAACTTACGAATCATAATTCTAAAAAAATATTGCTGAAAACCTTATGCAATTTTCATCACTATATCAACCTCTTGGACGTTTTTATTCAAGTTTTTCTGTCAAAGCCCCAAAACTTAAATAAAAGTGCGAAAAATTGTTTTTTATAACAAATTAAAATATTGTGTAAAATTCCTTAACAATGTTTTTTATGAATGTTTATTTCAGAAACCACAGATTTTTTTCCACAAAAAATATAATTTAAAAAAATAGCTCCAACTTTGTAGGTACAGTACAGTCTTTGACTCTAATTACACTTTTAAAAATTTAGATTTATACTATAAAAAACTACAATTTGTACTATAAAAAACTACCTTTATAACAATCAATAATAATGTACTATAGTGAAAACTCCACTGAACAGTTGGGCTTACCTTTGCATCTAACATCATCCATTTTCTTTGTAGGCTTTAATGCTAGTATATGGACATTTATGACATGACTTAAAAATTGTTATGAGAAGAGTTGCATCAGTATTCCCCTAGAGGAGAATGAAACACCACTCTCTAAAAAATATAGTCTTTGCTCTTGACTAGAATATGTTAAACTTTAGCTTCCGGATTTATTTATGCATTCTAATAATTACCAAAAAAATTTTTCTGATACATACAACCTCTTCCAAAATATATTTTTATCAAAGTAGATTGTTTAGACATAAATGTTAAATTAGCACTATTTAATTCATAACCCATTTTCTTAAATTATTAAGTCTGAGCAAAGGGTAGGCTCTAATAATTAATGACTTAATCTAATTAGTAGAAACAAGGCGGGACATCTAATTAGCACTTGGAGAGGATGTGAAAACTATAAAAGAAAATCTACACCCCAGCATATTCAACAAGTATTTTAACCCTGACCTATTTGTCATAAAGGAGCAATTCAAATAATGAGTCTAGTACTTAAATAGTTCAGCCCTTGCAATGTAAGTGACTGCCCAAAGCATTATATTGGAGCGCACAGTCATCATAAGAAACAAAAATATTAATTATTCAGGAGTAAAATCACAAAACAGTGGTTAGCAAAGAACACAATAAAGGGGAATACTTTTTTTTATGAAAAAAAATATCACATGCTATTCAACTAATTTTCTATTACTTTCTAAAATTGAACTATATGTATTGTATACATTGAATGTATTTGACTCATTTCTGAGCAGCACAATCTTGTAATTTAATAGTCATTAATTTCAAATGTAAAGAAATATTGTTGAGACCAAACAACATAATGCACTAGCTATACCCCAAAGATTTTTAAATTTGTAATATATCTTTAAAAATTCAAGTATACATCAAAACTAACCATGGAATATTTAGGGAGGTTTTGCATTTATCTAGATGAGTGTTAATTATTAGTAAGTGTAAATCTATTAAGTCTTATGTTGTTGTATTTTAATTTTGTAATGAAGTTTTTGTTTGTTTTCAATTTGGTAATTTATATTTATGAACCACAAAATGGTAAAACTTCACTTATTTCAATGTTTCCCAAATTGTCATAAGTGAATATGGTACATGACAAACCACCAAATTAAATTAATCATAAAATATTTTTCATAATAATGAATCTTATGAAGGAATTAATACACATTTTTCTGTTCTGTAATTTAACTTAAAATATAGATTTATTAAACTTTGGAATGGCCGTTTATACTTTACAAGAATTCAATTTTGTTTGTGTGTGTGACAGGCCGAAAGATATGTATCGGTTAGGCTCTGGTCCTAAAAAGAATTCGCGATTGACAGAATTTTGAGAAACACTGACTTATTTAATACATATAAGCAAATTCCAAATAAAGCACCTTTATTTCTTATGGTTGTGTAATAATAAGATAAACTTTTCAGGGTATTTATGATGGTGTAGCCTTCTTACATTAAATTTGAATCACAAGGTATCAAATATCTAAGATCTGAAAAGAAAAAAAAAATGTTTCAGCTTAAACATTTTAAGGTTATGTAAAAATCTGAATTCAATAAAAGTATAAAATTAATAAATTTATCTTTTTCCCATAACATGTTTCAATATTGTTGTTATAAGAGAGATAACCAGCTGGAGTAGATATTGTTGAGACGAAACACTATTGGACCTTAAGATACATTTTAAACACTTGCCTTGCAACTTGTTTAAAGGGTTCTAACAGGCCACTGGAGATTTTTGCGCAAATAAATTTTTCTGATCAAATTTCTTGATAACAAAAATAGTTTATCTTTATCAGCTATCTAGCATTGATAATATATTATTTTAAACAAGACTTTCTAGTTCAATGAAGGGTTTGTACATAATATTATATATGAAATAAAGTGCACTAATCAAAATCTAATATAATATTTAAAAAATAAAATGATAGAATTGTAAAAAAATAAAGCACAAACAAAAGTAAAAACACTTGACACACTAATCAATATTTCGGTGCTTTTATCGCATCTTCCTCTTAGTTTTAGTACTAGGACTGAACAAGAAGCTAGCTTCAGTGATGCCAACTTAGTTATGCAGGCTGAGAACTTCCCTAATGGATTTGAAACTAACTGTAGGTTCATCTATTGTTCTGTGGATAGTAGGTGGTGCTAGTATTGCAACAGTGTTGAAATCTGGCCTGGTTAACAAATATTTAGTTTGGGTAATTTTCTAGGCTTAATGATCCATTGATGTGCCAGTTCCCATTTTCCTAACTGAGACTTATTGTATTGTGTTCTGTTCATTTGTTTTAACACTTTGGCAGTGTAGCAGTTTTAAAGTTAAGGCTAGGAGTGGAGGCATGTACTGAAACTGGTTTTTCAGTGTTCTGGATCTTAGTATCATTGCAGTGTCCGTTCGTATGTTTTAAGTTTACGAAAAGTTTTAGTGTTGAGGCCAATATATTTTGTTATTCTAGTTGGTAAATTAGGTTACTAGACTCACAAGTGTGACCAATGTAAAGAGAATAGAAGGTAGCGCCAGATGAAGAAAGATATTTGATTGGATGAGTATGTGATATCACTCAGTACACAAGCCAGTGTGCTACATACACAAAGCTATATGAAAGATAACTAAGTTGTTAAAGATAGGTCACATTTTATAATTTTAAATAATTAATAAACCTTTAAACTCCACACCAATGTCCAATTAGTGTCATTACCCTACTTTTTTTTTTAAGTATATAACTGCTGTATACTGGGTGACATAAGCACTGACATAATCAAACTCCTCCAAGTGACGCTACTTTTCTATTCTCTTTACTTTGAGTGTGACTGCCTTTGATTGGATGAGTTATATAGATAGTTATAGTGCTAGAGAAAGCGGCTGCTTGTTAATGTATTTGGCAGGTTTTGAAAGTTGTTTTGTAGCAAAATTGAGAACCTGGTTTTGGTTGGATGAAAGTTTTGTCATTCTCAATTTTGAGATTAGGGTATACCAGAAGATTTTCTAATTGATGTAGGCTGCTTATGATTTCTTGAGGAAATTGTTGTTTCGGCTGGATGCTTCCAATATATCATAACCTGTCGCTAACCCATGGTGCTAAAGAAAAATCATCCCCTGAAAAGGTTTTTCAGTCTGTGTATACATGTAAAATACACAGGAATCCACCAAGTGTCTTGACATTATTTCCAACTGGCATTAAATTCGTGGAGCAATGTCTTAGACCAGGGAGGGAGATTTTCCCATAGAATTGTTTGACACACTGTCAAAAGTGTCTGTACAATTGAGAGTTGATCAACAGACATTGCTTATTCAGCCATTCACATGTCGAGATAACAGGTCAAACACTTTAGTATCACATGTAACCTTGCATCAGTTCACATTATTTCTACATTTATGTTAATGCAATTGAAAAGCTATTTTTATTTTATCTTTTTCCATGACTAGTATTATTTGTCTCAACACATTTTACCTATTTTTTAAAGTCTAACCATCATTTTCGCCCGATATCGTAAACACTGGGTGGTGAAGTTGCAGTCACTTAGATTCGAGATTGCTCATGTTTCAGGGGCGAACAACCCGGTAGCCGATTCTTTGTCTCGCATGTTTGAGGAACCCAATGACCGTGGGAATGCAGGTCCTTAGAAGGTCCAGGCAGTTTTGGGCATGTTGAGCAAAATCCCTGAAGTGTTCACCCCAATCGGAGAAGCTCAGAGAAAGGATCTGGAGTTGTCGAACCTGATTCAATCTTGCGAAGACAAGTCTAATCCCGATCACCTTAAACTGCTTAACGGATCTCTTTTGATACGACCCACCCATCGCGCAGGTTGGAAGGTTTACGTTCCCCATAGTTTGGCTAGGATGATATTCGCGTAATATCACGAGTCCCCGGTGGGAGGACACTTAGTTGCGAACAACACCATAGGTAAGATCTGTTTGTATTTTTATTGGAAAGAGATGAAAGCGGAAATCCAGGACTGGGTTAGAAAGTGTGAGGTGTGTCTTAGGGCTAAGCCTGCAAAGAATCGCCAATACGGGATGTTAAACTCAGGAGTTGCTAGTTTCCCGCTTGACAGAGGTTTTATTGATCTGTTCGGTCCCTTACCAAGGTCACAGAAAGGACACAACGTTTTACTTACTATAGTTGATGGATTCTCAAAGTTTGTGTGGATGATGCCATTGAGGGTGGCAACTTCCAACTCAGTAGTTGACGCTCTTGATGCTACCTTGTTTCGCAACTTCGGGTACCCTCATATCCTGGTGTCCAACAACGCAAGTCAGTTTATATCCAAAATATTTGAGGATATGTATTTTAACAATGGTATAAAACATGTTACCACAACCCCTTACTATCTGCAACCTTCGCATGTGGAAAGGTTCCACCGGAACCTCAAGGCAGCTTTGATTGCCTTTCACCACGTCCACCATAAGGACTGGGATAAAAACCTAACGCCATTGCAAATAACGTTTAATAGCACTGTACATTACGGTCACAGGAAGACCCCTTCCTCCTTGATGTTAGGTCATGACCTACTCTCCCCAATAAACCTGAGGTGGGAAATACTCCCGGGCACCTTGGAGGATCAATCTGACAGATGCATTGAGCACGAGTGGGGGGAAGCTTTATGCCAGCTGAAAAAAAAAAAACAGAGCAAGGTAGCACGCAGGTACGACGCAGGGAGGTATCCGGTACCATACAAGGTCGGAGATAAAGTCGTATACGAATTACATAATTACAGTAGAGTGATTAAGGCAAAACGGCGAAGTTGGACTACCGGTGGTCAGCTCCGATGATCATATCCAAGTTTCTCACCCCTGTTACGGTCCAATTAATGGATCCTGTCACTGGTCTGGCCACGCGTCGTGCCCATGTCACGCAACTAAAACCTTGTCACTGACTCCACGATTGAAGCAAGTGATTAAGTTCTCTTGTAGTTCATATGTATGTTCAGCTTGAGGAAGAAAAATGTTTCTTTATGTGCTGATGTTCGTTTCCATATGTTGTATGTACCCCACATCTCAGCATAATGACTATAGTATGTTAGAGCTCTTTGCTAAGACGATACTAAGTGCTTCTAAGATAATACGGGGTATACTAGGAACTGAGTGAACTAAGAGTGAACAAAAGTTATAAGGACTCGGTCGATTGCCGAATTTTTGTAGAGATAGCGATTGTGTATATTGTTTAATCTGTTTGTTCTAATAATCATGTTATTTATACCTTAAGTCTTTCAAGGAATATTCTTTGGACATTGTTCTTTAATATATATATTGATGTAATCAATTCTGCTATTGAAATTTTAGGATAGGTAGTTAATCTTCAGCGCTCGTGTGCTGAACTCTGGATGTCGTTAATTTTGAATTAGAGTATATTTCATTCACGGTTAATAAGTCCCAGGTGTCTTGTTTGGTATTATTTCGTCACATGTGATATTGTTCTATGGGTCTTTCCTTGGTTGGTCCGGATTTTGGGGTTATAATTTCTTTCTTTGGACACCTCATCTCACGCCCTGCCCTTAAGTTTAAGGGGGGGGGGGACTCTGCGCCGAGTTCCTCGTCCCCTATCTTTGGGACCGCGCGCAGCGCGGTTTGCCCATTCCCCCCCTCCCCCCCTTCTTGTCATGCACGGTTTACTGCGCACGGCCTCGTCGCGCCTGGCGCGTCGGGTTGCGTGGCTCGTCCACAGACTCTGGTTTCGGACTCATGTCCATGCGGGTTGACTGTTCACGGGCCATTGGCTCTAAGTTCTGGGCTTGTTGAGAGCGAGTCGGGGTCATTGCGATGTTATCACGTGCGGGACTGGAGATGGGGTTTCTTTTATGTACAGTTGTGTAACCGAACCAACCAAGGGCTAGAATTATAGTCCTGAATAAAGACTTGTGTGACAACATCCTGAGTGACTTCTTCATACAACCCCTTCATAACGACTTGTCGTGCCACGCCCCAAGCCTGGTGCGCGAACCCCTACTATTGACACCAGTGAAAACAGGGGCCGACACATTGTCTCCCACAGCGTCGGAAGGGTCCACGAGAGGTGTGGGCACAGTTAGGAGTCTGCAAGTGGTGTAGCTCCAATGAGTAATGGGGGAAAAGGGTGGCACACATTCTCCTCCGAGTCAATGGGTTCTTCCTCCCAAAGGAGGGGCTTTATTAAGAGTACCATTGATATAATAAATTATTTGCAAAAAGCAATATATTAAAAGTGAATTGTTATATGCGCCTTCATTAGTGGGACCTAACCAACCATAATAGACCCCCTCCACCTTGCCCTTAACCGCTTTCATACTTATTACCCTCGGCCATCACTCAGAGCAAGTAGTTTTTCTTAGTTTGATCCCCTCCCCTGCCCCCTGATTTAAAACATTTGTGTATATGCTCCTGGACCGTGTTCTCCAAACCTCTCACGCCACCCAACCGCCCAACATTTTATTTTGGCTAAAACCTTTTCTACCCCTTTCCAAAATAAATGTCTGGGTACACCACTTTATTCACTTGTTGTCTTTGCGCATTGGACTTTAACAAAGAATCTAGAAACACTATGAGGGGGAAGATCAATGTTTTAACACTTACTCCTTGGTAGGCTCATCCACGACAGAACCTCGTAAATAAGCAGGGCTATTCCTGTACCTATATGTTTGATTGGCATGCCTGACTGAAATGGAAGTTTAGGACTTGAGTTAAAAACTTTGCTAAGGTGTGCTGAGGTATTTTTTTTATCGTCTCTCCATATGAATGCTTGTGTGTTTCCTCTTAATTATCATTTTGGATTATAGTTATGCATAGTCTTTGTGCTAAACAATAAAAATACAAATAAAAAACCTCTTACACATTATAACATGCAAATGCAAATCATTAAATTAAAGATAAAACCTAAATATCTCTCAGGATAGTTTTTAGAAGATGTCTTTATAGGCACTTAACGGAAGCTAAGGAGTATTAGTTCTTGGGCTTGCACTGATATTTAATTCCTTATCACTTGTACTTTATTTTCTTTCACATTTCATAAAAATACAAAACTATGACTTTTCCAGAGTTTGAATTTTGAATTTAAAGTGTTTCTGGGCAAAATAATTTGAAGGCATATCTTCTTAAACTCTTAAGGCGTGGCTTTTATCATTTACTAAAATTCTTCCTGATGGTGACTTAATTTCTGTCGCTCAAGCCTGTAAAATATGCATTGCAAATTACTGACGAGTGATTATATCTCACACGCTGCAGCGCATTTCATAAGTGGACGACTAAAGACGTCATACACATTAGAGGGATTAATTACATGGCCAAGTTTTCCTTATCCATGTAGCACTACTGGTGTGGAGAAAGGTTCTATTTTATAAATATGGTTTGACATTTTCAAAGAATATATATTATATTTTATTATAAAATAATACATATTTTTTTTTATTCTGACAGTTTTCATTATTCTTACAAATTCATGATTGTAAGCCATAAAAAAATAATTTTACAAATAAAATGCTTCAAAGAATAAACTATAATAATAATAATAATAATAATAATGAGGTTTTTTTGTAAAATTTATTGTAATTTATAAAATTTATATTTAAAAAAAATTACATTATAGCCTTTGACTTTTAAAAAAAAATCAATCTTTTAATACTTACCAACGCTTATTATAAAAACAGGTTATAAAAAGAATTGAATAGTAATAATACTATATAAAGATAGACTAAAGTTGATGTTTTAAGCATGAATAAAAAACGCTAAAAATAAACAATGACTATATTTGGGTGCGGTTATTGTATTTTTGGAAGAACACTAATGTATTCAGGTTGACTTCCCAACTAAATTAAATATCCAAGTAGAAATAGTGTGACATTTTTTTCTTCCTTTTCCTCTCCTTTGTTTGTAAGAATATTACATAAAGCTTTGAATGTCTATCATCCGTTGTATGGAATATTGACTTATATCTCTGCCAATCACAAACATGTAGCTCACTCATATATTTTATAACACTTCATTTTTACTTAGAATTTCTAGTAATGACTGTTTATGACTTAAACCATATAATCAAGACTGATTTTAAGGAACTAAACCAGTAAAGGTAAGTAAAATCAAATAATGAAAAAAAAAGTATCTGATGCACTGTTTAAGGTACATGACTGGGTCTGCTAGGCCATTCAAGTGTGCTAAGCACGTATTCAATCTTGTCAGAAAAAAATTGTCCAGGAAATTGAACACAATTATATATTTCGTATTACTATGAAATGAATTAAGTAGTAAAATGTTTTATAAAAACCTTTGAAACCACAATTTACTGTTACAGTTATAATTTAATTTTGATCACATTTGTGGGAATGTGGCTTAAGTACCAATATCATTTTAGTCTTGTATGTAATTGATAAGGTCAGGTTTTAAATTTTGGCCGGCTATACTGAAAATGTTTTTTCATAAAATGGCTTTCCACACAAATGCAGATACATTTCCTCTAAATTCTATCTTCCTCATCCCTACACCATTAGTGCAATTAATGTAAATGCATAAAACCCAAATGGATACTAATATGGCGCAAAAATAGTTATAGATACAATAAATAAAATTATCTAAGCCCACAATCAAAATTTCAAACATTCAAGCAGTGTGTTGATTAGAAAAGGTGGAATTAGAGAAGGAATGGCCTCACACCGATACTGCACACCACTTTGCAGATTCACATTTACTTTGATCATCTTAAATGTAGTGGTTGAACACTGATTCCCAATGTTCTGGACGCTGCGAGGACACATTTGTGTCTCTCGGATGTTTGTGAGCCTGGTCCTCGCAGTCTTCGAGAGTGACCTCCCCATTGTTCAATCGACTGCCGAAACCAGAGTGGAAACTCAGGTACTGTTGCTGGAATGTGAACCACAAGGTTATGCACAAGTGTGCTCTATGAACTATTAATTTAATAATAAAGTGTTGTTTTTTTTTTGCTACATCTATCAGCAGATGGGTCAAATCGACTTTTTATCAAATCTGAATCTTTTTCTTTTTACTTCCGACTCTTGAATCTAAGCCAATATAATTAGCATGATAAATTGACTTTCCTTTATATTTTTTTAAATTATGATTTAGTTCACATTCGGTTATGTGTTAGATTGATGGTATTGGGTCTGGCTGTTAAGTTTGTCCTATAACTATCTAAATCGCCAGTAAGTGTCATAATAGATCTAAAAGAAAAATTTGTATTATAAAAAAAAATCTCTTTAGTTTCTAATATGAAATTTTTAAATCCTCTAATCTTGAATATCTTCAAATTCAATGATTATAAGATTCCAAAATGAATATAATTTAAATAAAGAGGATAAATATTTAGTACATGCACTCAATTGCCTGGGGAAAAAAAGGCTAAAAACCAAGTTATAGGAAAACTATTTCCAATGTATCAAGCCTAAGCCTTTTGAGTTAAGCCGGATATGATAGTACACATCATAGGCCTGCTGCTAACTTTATTTGATTATTGTTATTATTTGTACACACTAATGTCAGCAGTGTTCACTAACGTTTCTTCAAATCTAAGATACACTTTTTTTTCCCCATATAAACATCTCTAAAAACAGGATTTGTTTTGAAATCGATGGCTTTTCAGAATTGTAATTATTTCATAACCAAAGATTTCGATGACTTTGAAGATTATAGATTATGGTAAAGTGAAGATAAAGCTGGATCAGAAGACTCTGACTCTGAAAGTGAAATAGACTCTGATAATGATGCAAATATTGATGGCTTGGAAGAATCAGACTGATAATGATTCATAAAGGAAGAGATTAATATCATAACCACTGATAAATAAGGTATTATTGTTATTAAATTGAATTATGTAATTAAATTATGTCTTAGATATAGTAAATTATAGCATTACAATCGAAAAATACGGCAATAACACACTGTTAAACTTAAGCGTGCAAGAGTAAACACAATTTTAAGGAACAACAAGACTAGCATTTATCTGGAGAAATAATGGAAAACCACCCTGATTACAGCAGGTCGAAATCAAACACTAGCCTTCTGAATTAAAGTATGGCTTGCTAATTGCTCACCTGATCCTGATGGCTATCAGCACCTTTTATGATTATTTTACCATAAAAATTAAACTCATACTTTCTATTTATTGTTTGTAAATTGAGAGCGTGTATCACATGCCCATAAACTCTGTGATACAGTTGGCTCAAAATTGTAAATTTACATGAACATTATTACACCTGAATCATTTCTGATTAAACATTAATGGAGATAAAGAGTTAATAGAAATTCCTAATACAACACATAGTTGAAATATTAAATGATATTTGGATAAAAACTGCATTGAAAGGGCCGTTTTTGGCAATTTTAGAATGGCTTCACAGCTGATCTTCATTCTGTAATAATAGGGACATATTGTAGTTATTAACAAGATACTTAGTCGCTTTCTTTCTTGCCACCATGAAAGATTTCAAGAAATCATTCAAATACGAATGCACGGCATACATTTATGGCATATCTTGGTCTTTTTATTTTCCCTTTAATTTTCATACCTCACTCGAGCTGAGGCTGAGTTGACCCTGCTATGATGAACACTCCTAAGCTAATTCTAATAATTTTCAACCATTAACTTTAAAATCAAAATTAGGTAAATACAAATTAAAAAATACAATTATGAACCTTGCTTGTAATTTTAATTGTGAGTGTTCATTGTAGAAGTCACATTGTATAAATAACTTTAAAAGTGTTTGCAGTGGTGTAGTTAACATTTTAAAGAAGGGAAAACTTAAATCATTAATAAATTTATTTTTTCTTTATATTTTCTTCTATATTAATTATAGACAAAGGAAAATGGCGCCAAATGGTTATATTAAATTAGGCATTGAAAAGAGGATAGAAGGGCAAGGTCTAAAATCTTTTCAGAAAATTGTAGTTCTCGAAGTTCACGATTAAAACACAACAAAACACATAATCATGTGTCTTGTTGTGTTTTAATTCTGAACGTTGATGCCTATATTAATTCTAAATGACAGTTCTGTTCAAAATATACATTAATCACTTTTTTTGTTCTTATGTTATGACAAAGTTTAAAATGGCACTCTTAGCACGAAACATATCAATTCTTTTATATTAAAACTATGAAACCAAATAGATGTAAAATAATTTGAACATGTACATTCCACAAAACTGTATCAGCAAACTAAAGACTAAAATTAACCAACTATAACTTTTATGAAGGTCTAAGGAGGAAAATTATTCATAATTCCAGCTTCCTTATGTCAATACTACCTGGTATTTAAGAAAAATTAATGAATATATTGTTTAGCTCCCTTGTAATAAAGGATTGGGTCAATAGTTTAAAGGGCTCTTCATTTAGGTAAAAGGTTATAGTTATTTGTATTTGATTTAAATATTTGTCTTACAATAAATTTTAGAGGTGTGCGAGTAGGCATTTTTTGCTTGGAGTTGAGTTTGAATGAAACTATCGAGTTTTTTCCAGGTTCAAGTAATATAGCAAAATCAATATTTGTACTAGAAATATTTCAAGTTGAATTTATGTAAAAGATCCATTTCTAAATCATAAGTAGGCCTATAAATAAATATTTTTAAGAATGATTTTTTTTTAAATTATAATCAAACTCAGATTTTTAAATATAGTTAGTAAAAAATTGTACAACTTTTCTTTAACTAAACAGAAGGAGACATTAAGGGATTATTTAGTATGAAATAAAATCAAATAAACTCAGAATATTTAAGAAAAAAGTCAATATTCCAATTACTCAAATTTTTCGAGCTTCATAAAAATCTTCGGGTCGAGTTTGAGCAGCTACTCAGCTACTCATATTTTCAGATACTTGCACACCCCTAATAAATTTGTAAAAATAAAGTATGCAAGTATTTTTATCTTGTGTAGGAGGGCAAGTTGTTTCAAACCTGAATAGCTTTGTCAATGTCGATACCCAGATACATGTTCTATTGCTCTCAAAAGTAAAACATAACAAATGAAATCATGTACCAACCATATAGGCCACACCATGATTTTAACCATACCTAAAGTGCTAAGTTATCACCTTTCGTGAATAATTGAATGGCTTTAAAAACTCCTTTCTTAAGTATCAACAACCTCCCCTTTGCCCTTATTTATGTCCAACCCCTCTTTAAAAGACTGATGCCAATGAAATTTTAAAAATACTATAAAGTATATTGAGTTTCTTTAGGAGAAGTGAAAGAGAAAAATATATATATATTTTTCTTAGTGCAAGAAGCAGCTGTCAGTTTTCACTTTTATTGTACTTATTTTTAATTTACAACATATTATATATATTTGGTATGGATATTTTTTAACTGTCCTATAGAAAGTTTGGGGAATCTTTTAGTTTCATAGTCTGACCCCCGACTAACTGCAACATAAACTTAGGATTAAAAACATGTATTTATTTATTTATTTTAGATAGCCAATAGGATTTAATAAACTTTATTTTATGTTTGCCACTAACAAACTTCTATCAAACTATTGGTACCAACAATATATTGAATACTGTAGGCTGTTTTGGGGAAAGTTTTAAGAGTGTTGACAAAAAATTTATGGAAATATACTTTAATCTATTACAATGAGCTGGGATTTCTTGGTACATCAAACGTTTATAGATTAAAAAATTAACAATGGGGAATATCCCATTTACTCTCACGTGTATTGTGATAGCTGAACAACAGGCAACCCATTTTGTCTATATTTACAAATATAGTCTACAATAGGTAAGAATGTGTAATATTATTATATGGGATTAAATTCTAATGAATAATGAATATACAAATACAAAAAACAATTGCTATTACTTGCAGGTTTTTAGTAAATAGCCCATCTGCTATAACCTTGGCAGCATTTCTCAGTCCTCTAGCATAAACATCAATGCAACTGATGTAAGCCACAAGAAGATCTTTAACTTCTGTTGATCCTCGTCGTAGAGGAACACCAATGTTGAGTCCACCAGGCTGCATTCCACCCTGAATTGTAAATGAGAGATTTACATAGTATCATAGAAAAATAAAAGTTGTATTTATTAGATTAAGTAGTCTAATAACACACAATAGTTAGTAGGCACAGTATGATTCTGACAGCAAGAACCTTCTTACAAATACAGTTTGCTGGTAGATGAAATTCTTCTTACCATACATTCATATGTAATGGTAATGATAAGGAAGAGGGTAAGGCCTAATAAAGCTATAAAGTTGGATGGAGTAGAGCTGAGAAAAGTACAAAACGTAAAATATCTTCGAAGCATGATTGAAAAGAAAGGTGGAAGTAGAGAGGGAAATACCCATGAAGTGTAAGAAAGTGTTGTACAGAGCATACGTTGTACTCATTGTCACATATGCTGCAGAAACATGGACATTGAATGTAATAGAAACTAGGAAACTGGAGGACATGGGAATAAAGTTTGTGAGGAGCATTTTAGTTGTCACAAGGAGAAACAAGATTAGGAATGAGGTTATCTGGGAAAAAGAACAAGTACAGGGAGTACATGAGATAGTAGAGGAAGCAAGACTGAAATGGTATGGGCATTTAATGAGAATTGAAAAAGAAAGGATGCAGAATAAAATGTTGGAAATGAAGTGCATAGGAAAAAGACCACAAGGGAGGCCAAGAAATAGGTGGGAGAAGCAGATAACAGAAAGTGTTCAAGTGAGAGGAGAAGAATGGAATAAATTAAAGGAGTTAGAGTAGTGGAAGAACAGAAGAAGATGGAGGCAATTTACTAAACTTACCTGGCCACAGGCTAGAAACAGTTGTTGATTATGATGATGATGATGATGATGATGATAAATGCATATTCCTGATATGATTTCTTCACAAGCCAAAATATTTATAAAACAAATATTTATATTTAATGCCAACAAATGTTTAATTTTTCAAATTAGCCATTTAAGCAGAATTTCTGCTGGAGTGTATGACATCTTTTGAGTTTGTTACATTATCAGGACATATTTTCACACCTGCTCAATAACGGTCTTCATAAAAAGAGTAGCATCGTGGACAGTAGGTCGAGAATATGAATGGATAGCCTCTATTGAACCAAGCATTCCATACCTGCAAAGGATGCATACACATATATAAACAACAATGGTAGGTCATCACATTTAGAGTCCATCTTACATCCGATTAATAGGGAAATTAGATACACAATTATGATCGATCTTAGGAGGATATTTGGTACAAAACGGGATGAGGCTACTGGGGAGTGGAAGAGGCTATATAATGAGAAGTTATGTACCCTGCACTCATAACAAGACATTGGGTAGTTCGCGAGAACGTTAGTGAATGCTTAGTGAACTGATAGTGTGGTCCTGAGCACACTATCGCTCCACCCTTTAACATATGATGACACAAGCAAAACCACTCTAGTGTCCACTTAACATCCACTTAGTCAAGTTCTTGCATACGGCCCATTGTTAAGATAATTAACTCTCGTATAGGTGGCGTATTTTTGTAAGTGCGGCAATGAACTTTCGAGTTCCCAATACCATAAAATAAGTAAGTAAATTTATAATTTTAAAATAATTATTTCTCAATTTTGTTTTATTTTTTAAAATATGATAAAACGTTCTACATATTACACTATAACATTGGTTTTTTTTAAAGTAGAACACCAAAAATCACACCATTATGTGGCATCTCGTTTAACATAAAATGTTACCCGCATAAGCAGTTATCTTTGCTGTGAGACAGGCTTTTTTAATAATTTGAAATATAGTCTACAGTAATTATAAAACAATACATTAATTTGTAAGGATATGGAGTTCCCTCAACCTGCTCTTTTATACACTGCATTAAACAATAATTTAGACATATTTGCTGTAATTTAATATCTAATGCAATGTGACAATTACTATATGGCTTACACTTTCTTACATTACTTGAATAATTATGTTTACAGCATTTCTGTGCAGATATATTTGAATTAAATAAAAAATTTTTTTTTTATATTCAAAGGTGGAATGTCTTGATTTCATTTGTGACATATTTGCTTAACTATTTTTTTTCACACGGATTAATGGATAGTGAATTAACATCTCTTTACAAATTTAGCGTGGAATAAAACAACTCACAAACACATATGTGTTGTTTCCTTAATTTTTTTGACTAAGTGAGTACAGCAAGGTGCTCTTCATGTATGCATTGCTCACTGGTCCAAATTTTATTTGTGACTGTGTCTGATATTGCTATTGGACCTAACTGTACGATGAGACGTCTTTCACCATAGCAACTAATTTCATGACTTACAACAACAGTGAATTAAATGGTAAATACCCGGTAGCTGCTGACTAAGCATTTCTAACTGTGTATTTCAACTCACATATACATCGTGTGGGAATCTAGAAGCCAAACTGTTGAACAAAGATGAAACAAGGAACCACTTGGACCTACTGCCTGAATAGTTTCACATTAAATGAAATTAACTTTATTAAATTAAATTAATTTAATGATATGTTAACCTAATGGGTATAATTAATGGGTTGGAACATTATTAACCAAGCAGTAGTTTACTAAAAGCTTTTAATTTAGGTTTTGCTTCTATGAATAATAGAAGAACATTTTACACACATTTTGGTATTTTATTTAAAACTAACAACTCTAAAATCTGTGTTTATCTTAATAAAATTAACTTATTTAATAATTGTGAAATACACATCTTGACCAAAAAAACTACAAGATAATGTGCCTCATTTGCATATTTCAATTTGCTCTTAGTCAATATCAAGCTTTTAACTTGCCAGTACCTATAAGGTATTTTTATTGAGGAAAAACCAGCCTCATTATATCTGAACGAGCTTTGAACGTCAACATTCAGTAATTCACAAACAAGACTACATGAGCATTACATTTAGAGCCCATTTCCATGAGCGTATTTAGCAGTGCGGTTGTTGGCAGCACTGCTTGATGATGCCTTGTTTTAAATGGTTGTGTTTCCACGAACGTGTGAGATTGAATTAGCAGCGCTGCTGCCGGGCACGATCACCCGTCCTCGCAACTAGCCGCAGCGTTTACTAGCAGCATTGCCAGTGTAGATACATTAAATTTAATGGTCCTGTTTCCATGGGCGGCAGAAATACGCACGACTTTCAAAACAAAACCATGTGTTGTTGTGCTAGTCGAATAATTACAGTATTATTTACTACTATAGAATGTCATCCCAACAATCCTTTGAGAGCTTAGATGTGGAAATTTTTATTAGTAAGCTAGAGATGCTACCAGCCATTTGGGAGTCAAAGTTATCTGAACACAGCAATAAGCAAGAAAAAACAAGATCATGGGAATCATTGTGCAGAAAGTTTATTCCAAATTCAAATATTACGTAAATACCTTAAGGTGAGAGGAGGTCCAAACTATGCTTATGTAATACAGAGAGAGAGAGAGACAGAAAAGAATGGGGGAGGGTGAATCGTGAGTAAATAAAAAACTCATCTCTAGTGATGGTAGCGGGTAAAACCCTAACTGGCTACAGAACACGTGGGTGAAACTTGAAAATGACACTCGCCTCTAGTGACGGTAGCGGGTAAAACCCGAACTGGCTACAGAACACATGGGTGAAACTTGAAAATGACACTCACCTACTCACCTCTAGTGATGGTGGTGGTTAAAACCTGAACTGGCTAGAGAACGCGTGGGTGAAACTTGAAAATGACACTCACCTCTAGGGACAGTAGCGGGTAAAACCTGAACTGGCTACAGAACGCGCGGGTGAAACTTGAAAATGACACTCACCTCTAGTGATGGTGGTGGGTAAAACCCGAACTGGCTACAGAACGCGTGGGTGAAACTTGAAAATGACACTCACCTCTAGTGACGATAGCGGGTAAAACCTGAACTGGCTACAGAACGCATGGGTGAAACTTGAAAATGACACTCACCTCTAGTGATGGTGGCGGGTAAAATCTGAACTGGCTACAGAACGCGTGGGTGAAACTTGAAAATGACACTCACCTCTAGTGATGGTGGTGGGTAAAACCCGAACTGGCTACAGAATGTGCGGGTGAAACTTAAAAATGACACTCACCTCTAGTGAATGTGGCGGGCAAAACCTGAACTGGCTACAGCATGTGCAGGTGAAACTTGAAAATGACACTCACCTCTAGTGATGGTGGTGGGTAAAACCCAAACTGGCTACAGAATGTGCGGGTAAAACTTAAAAACGACACTCACCTTTAGTGACGCTGGTGGGTAAAACCTGAACTGGCTAGAGAACGCGTGGGTGAAACTTGAAAATGACACTCACCTCTAGTGATGGTGGTGGGTAAAACCCGAACTGGCTACAGAATGTGCGGGTGAAACTTAAAAACGACACTCATCTCTAGTGACGGTAGCGGGTAAAACCTGAACTGGCTACAGAACGCGTGGGTGAAACTTGAAAATGACACTCACCTCTAGTGATGGTATTGGGTAAAACCTGAACTGGCTACAGAACGCGTGGGTGAAACTTGAAAATGACACTCACCTCTAGTGATGGTGGCGGGTAAAATCCGAATTGGCTACAGAACACATGGGTGAAACTTGAAAATGACACTCATCTACTCACCTCTAGTGACGGTGGCGGGCAAAACCCGAACTGGCTACAGAATGTGCTGGTGAAACTTAAAAACGACACTCACCTCTATTGACAGTGGCTGGTAAAACCCGAACTGGCTACAGAACGCGCGGGTGAAACTTGAAAATGACACTCACCTCTAGTGATGGTGGTGGGTAAAACCTGAACTGGCTACAGAATGTGCGGGTGAAACTTTAAAATGACACTCACCTCTAGTGATGGTGATGGGTAAAACCCGAACTGGCTACAGAATGTGCGGGTGAAACTTAAAAACGACACTCACCTCTAGTGACGGTGGCGGGTAAAACCCAAACTGGCTACACAATGCGTGGGTGAAACTTGAAAATGACACTCACCTCTAGTGATGGTGGTGGGTAAAACCCGAACTGGCTACAGAATGTGCGGGTGAAACTTTAAAACGACACTCACCTTTAGTGACGGTGGTGGGTAAAACCCACTACATTGAAAAGGGCTCTTACTAAATGTCAAACCATAATGTGTAGAAAAATTTTAATAATATTGTATTCTTTATAATGGCAAGACAAGAATTTTGCAGTCATTTGTCACATCAAGCTGCTAGACACCAGCACTAACTCTTTCCACGTTTGTTTTACCTTTACATCCATACTGTTTCTAGCCTGTGCCCTGGGTCAGTTTTTTATTCGAGTCATATATTTTCCACTGCCGACTCGGTATGCCTGTCGTATATTAATATGGCTTATAATCTAACTCAAGACTTTATTTATTCAATGTTTAAATATTAATAGATAAATCTAACTTAAGACTAGGACAAATACAACATCCAGTCCCCGGCCATTAATTCATCACTGTGAAAGGGTAAACCCACCTTTCACCTATTATCAATTTTTCGCCCATTCCAGGAATCGAACCCGGGACCCTTAGCTCAGTAGGCAGACACACTACTGAAGTGAGATAAGGTTCAGAGTTGTTACTATGGATCTCTCCGGAAGTGGTATCATATTATATTCTAGTTTAGTTGATATATAAGAAAGATCCATTAAAATATCATTCAGATGAATACACACACACAAAAAAAAAATAACTTCATGGCATCAACTATCAGGCCATCAAGCCATATTGAGAGAGTGGCTGCCGTCTGTTGGCGATGCTAGTGCGAACATTTGCGGATTGAGGGGGTGTCATGTGATCAGCACAACAAACCCTCTAGCTAATAATCTTAGTTTTCTAGACCAGAGCCACTACTTTTACATTCAAGCACTAGCTATTCATTTGATTTAATGAGTCCGAGTTGACTAAGTTCTAGACCCACTTTTTCACAAAAAAATCTGGAAGCACCAGGGATCGAACCCAGGACCTCTGGTTCTGTAGCCAGGAACTCTGACCACTGGATTATTGAGGCGGTCTTACTCACACAAATCTTCCCGGTTATTGTATTTTTATTGTTATATTATTTTTTGGCTGTTTGCTATTCCAAATGAGTTATATATCAATTAATAATGTAAGAAAAAATATAGTTTTTGAGATTTAGATGAAAATTGATCTTTTTTAGTCTTTGAAATAAATTGTGTTTTTTGGCATGTTATCTGCCTGTGTGCCTGTGAACTTCTGTAGAGCCTAGATGGTTGGGGCAGTATTTTTAAAATTTTGTTTTCAATAATATTTTAATCCATGATTGGTATTGACACAAAAAATATACAAATCAACAGTTCCTATCTTAGAGCAACACAATTCTGAAAAAATAAATTTAAAATAGTATTGAAATATTGAGCACTTTATTCATTATTACTTGTGTATTTAGTTTGCAAAAGTGAAAATGTATAAGATGTATTGTTAACCCAAGGTGTGCAGTTCAATTTCTTCCTGTCGGCAGATTTATTAATATATATTATTATACTTCACATCCCTCTCGACAAAAAACAATTATAAAATAGAACTCAACATCATTAAACAAACCAACAATGGGTATTCCCATTCCACCATCTACAAGATTTTACAAAACCAAAAAAAGAAACTTCAATTGGATAACTTCTCCACTACCCTTACTAATAATAACATAAACACCACTGAACAGAAGAAATGGCTCAAATTCAACTACATCGGTCCTGAAACACATCGTATCACCAACATCATCAAAAATTACAATATTAATATCGCTTTTACAACCAATAATAATATCAAGAAGAACCTCAACAATAGTAGGGAATGCCAGGCCACCACCGTGGTTCGGATTCCACGTTAAACTGTAGGTCCTCCATTTCATCTCACAATCACCCTACCATTACACATTAGCGTAAGTGCGTATAACCCGAACGGGTAGTAAGACGCGGTGCTAATAATAATAATAACAATAGTAACCTAAACAAAAATGACATTTATAAGAAGAATGGAATTTATCAACTCACATGTGAATGTAACAGCATTTACATTGGCAAAACTAGACAAAACTTTAGAACACGCTACAAAGAACACATTTCAGATTTCAAATTCAACAGAACCAAATCGAAGTTTGCCGAACATCTAAAATATTCCAACCACCAACCAAAACCTATTGAACAGTGTCTTAAACCCCTATATTTCGCTCACAAAGGACCTAAGTTAAAC
Source organism: Timema monikensis (assembly GCA_902151445.1). NCBI lineage: Eukaryota > Metazoa > Arthropoda > Insecta > Phasmatodea > Timematidae > Timema > Timema monikensis. Next base: position 144,072 of record CABFVZ010000547.1, on the reverse strand, counting down.
ATAGCCGAAAACTTTTTCATTCATGAAGCTACTCTTCAGAAAAAGCCCACCCTCAATGAACAACTCCAATCGTCCAATCAAATTTTAGTCAATACTATAAAACATTTACCTAAATACACTAAAATTATCTAACCCACTTTCCTGCTCTACCCTCCATCATAGCTTAATGGCCCGTCCGAGCCGGAGCCGAGAAGACTTAGACCATTTTTCCTCCTTAATCCTATCCAATTTTTTTCCATTCTCCGTTCATCCCATACACACTTTTCTTTTTTTTCTAATATTTACACTCACTCATCTATTTACATTCCCAATTAGGCTGACTGCATTGCTCTCTCCCCTTTATAATACATCTGCAACACTCCACACATTTCAGTCTGCAACCATTGTTAGTTCTCATCGTGTCTCAACACCTATTCGGAGTAAGTCTGCTCGTTTTCACTTTATGTCTTTTTACATAGTTCTTTCCTTTCTCAATTTAACATTACATTTATTTTTTCCATTACTTTATAGCAAGTCTCTTAATTTTAATTTCAGCTCCATGATTATGGTGCGTCTACTGTAGCACCGAAACATGTCGGGATAATAGAGCAACTGTAAACAACATCATTACAGAAACATTAAAAAGGAGTAAGGGAAGTTTAATCCTTATGACAGGACTTAGATAATTGGTTCTACGATGCTCCCTTGATTTTCATGTAATCTTAAGTAATTAATAAGTAGCTTATTATTTTCTCATTTAACTCTTACACTTTTGTTTATTTTATAACTAGGCTTCCCCTCTCTAACTTCTCCATTAATGTTGTTATGTAACCTGCCTGGTTTACCTCACTTGTATCAATCAACATCATTTGACTATCTTCCAACTAACTTTTTTCAATTACGTTTACAATTCATGTTAATTTGTTTTTTCAAGTTTCAATTCATTTTAATTCTTTTTAGACTGTTTACATTAAGCATTTTGTTATTCCTTTTTATTTGTGTTATACTTTATTCAATTTAATTCTATCTTTTAGATTTATAATTGGCTTAAACTTTCATTAGAACCTGTAATTTACTTTAACAGTGAGTTAATCCATTTTTATTCATATACATCTTGTGTTTTATTAAATTTTAATCCTAAGGTTGTTTCTGGTTAGTAACGTCTATTATTTTAATTTACTACTGTGTACATCAATTTTATCATTCTCCTGACTTACGTTTTATTGTCAAATATGCCAACCGTTTATATAACAACACTCTATTTGCTTAACTTTTATACTCTGTTCATTGTATGTTTTATCTAATGCTTTGACTTTAATTAAATATGGTGTGACGCATTAACCTTCACTTTTATTATATTCAATTGTTGCATTTCATTTATCTGTATTATCAAGCATTATCTAAGTCTATATTATTTTTAACATATTAAGATTTATTAAAATTGAAAGCTTAGAGGAAACTGAATCACTTTCATTTTCTAATAATACATGAGGAACTATCCATAAACTACTTATGCATATGGATGGTTGCGGCAAGGTGGGAGAGGGGGAAGTAGTGCTCAGCGTGACGAGGGGGGTTAGGGGAGTCAGATAATGTGTTGCAATTAAGCATATCGGGCAGCATTCTGTGTTAATAAACCCGAATATATGCATGTACAAACAAACAACGATAGACTCATCGACTTCTATGGTCGAGCTTGATGAACACATATAAACATCTTTCAATAAAAGAGTTATGTAGGCTCTACAATTAAAAATACTATTTAAATACAGTGTGTATGAGGTGGTGGTGTGTGATATAGGGATGTAATACTAGAAGGAGGTTCACAAAATTGTGACAATGTATGACAAAAGGGAAGGGAGGAGAAGGAGCTGGAAAAAAAATCAGTGTGATGCAATTTACGGACATACCCTTACTTAAATATCCACATATTTTAGATTGTGAATGCATCACGTCATGTGACAAATAAATCATCCACCACAAACTATACACAATGGATGGACATATTATGTACTTAAGGAAAGATGAAAGGCACACATAGATAAAACCTTGAGTTGGAGACCAGACTTGTGTGAGAGGTACTTACGCAGATGTGAGGACCAGCTGATGTCCTGGGGTTGTGGACAGTTTGTATTGACGCTCCAAGTTGTAGTGTTTAAGCAAGTAAAGTGAACTCATTGGGTCAGGATTGTAGTGGTAATGTAGTTTCTGCTGGTTGGTACTTTGCTCTTTATAAACAGACCAGTTATTGTGGTATGTAGAGTCAAATAGAAGTTGTCCTCGGTACCCTAGACGATCTTTATATTCTGAAATTAGAGTTAATATTGTCAATATATAATTTTATACAACTATGAGATACCTATGTCTAAATTTTATGGTATTGAAATACTATGTATACCTACCATACAAAGAATTATAGTTTAGTTTTACCATACTGGTAAAAATAGTGCTTATAATGTATCAATCCAGTTAAATTTGATTTTATTATCTATGTGTTTGGTCTAATATATGTTAAGAATAATTAACTGCTGGTGCCAATGATCGTCTTTTATCAATGATTAAATTTTTATTCAATTCATAACACAGCGTGATTAATGATGGTTGTTCACATAATTTGTCCTGACACTGGAATAAAATTCAACAACGTGAAAAATAACAAGATCCAGCCCAGGGGGTTAGACTTTGCATGTCCAATGCTCTATCACTCATCCACCTCAGTTTATTTTATATCCAGGAGTGACCAGGACCACTATTAACCAGTTACCACCTTCAGCATGGTCTAAGGTGCTACTCTCGCAATATACTAAACAGCCGAGTACAGGGATATCAGAGTTTGATCCCAGTCGAGTGTACTGAGGGTGAGTTTTCTTAAATGGTTTTTTCACTCTCCCTCCATGCAAATGTGGGTACACTTCTAAATTCAACCTTGTGAATCGTTAGCACCAAGTGTAATTGATACATAGGTATACAACTCGAATTGGTAGTAAGACACAGTACTATAAAAAAAACTAGTTTCCACAATTATACTCAAATCATTAAATAGTGAAAACTGGCCTAGGTTACAAAATGGACCATGTAGGCTAAGTGGTAGATCATTGATGGGCAAAGTCAAAGGTAATGAGAGTTCAATTAATGTGTCCTAGTTATCATTTTTCATTTATTTGAGTATTTTTATTAGATATTAGCAGAAGTACTCGGGAAACACCCTTTTTTTTCTGCTTCAAACAGACCAAAAAATTCTTAATTTTATTTCTTATAACCTAGTTTTTAGTGAATTAAAAAAAATTATAATAAAAAATGTAAAATTACATTTTCGAGGTGCTCATTTTTGTGCACAGGGGCTACTAATTTTAAAACGTCAGCCCTCCAATACATTTAAAGATTTAGCATAGCTAGGAGTTGTGACTATATATTTGGGAGGTGCATAACTAATTAATTATATTAATATAGATACTAAAACAACTGTATGGTAAACAATATATCTGAAAATGTGTTTGGTAATTTATTGGAAATCATGCGAGTTTAATCTGGATCACACAATGTTATATGCTGCACCACATTAGAATTCATATAATAACATAGGTGTCCTTCCCTCATATTATTGAGTTGTATTAGAACAAAGTGTACAACCATTACAATCTTAATTTATAATGACTCAATCTTACACTTTGTTTTGCTACCACAAGAATGTAGATCTGTTACAATCCAAAGTATGAAAGTGTCAGTTTTCATTAATAAACCTCAATAGCATTTATGAGTGTAGAAAAAGATTGTGACAATGTGGATATAAAGAAAATATGGAAAGCAATAGAGGAAGTTAGAATATAAAGAGGAGTGGCTAGGAGAGTAAGGAATATGTGTGATGGTAATGTGATTTGTGTAAAGACGAATAAAGGGTGGACACAGTGGTTCCAATTAAAAAATGAAGTCAAACAGGGAGTTGCCCTCTCACCATTACTATTTGTAATGGTGATGGATATTATCATGAATAACGTGGCAAGGAACCTGTGTGAGGAGAAAATGAAAGCAATGATGTTTGCAGATGATCTAATGGTATGGGGGGGGAAAGTAAGAGGAAGTACAGGAACAGCTGTGGGAATGGAATGAGGAGGTAAAAAAGTGTGGAATGAAATTTAGTATGGCAAAAAAGTGAAGTGATGCTGATGACAAGGAAGAGAACAAGGCCAATAAAGGTGATAGAACTGGATAAAGTAGATTTAAAATAAGCAAAGAGTGTGAAGTATCTGGGTAGTGTGATTGAGGCAAAAGGGGGCGGCAGAGAAGATATAGTGAGATGAGGGCAGCAGGGAGAGGTTTCCTACAGGTGTGTAAGAGACCTACTATGGAAAATAGAAGTGCCCTTAAAGTGTAAGGAAGTGCTGTATAGAGGATACTTCATACCCATAGTTACATATGCAGCAGAAACTTGGAGTCTAGATATAAGAGAAACAAGGGAAGTGGAGGGCATGGGTATGAAGTTTTTGAGTAGCATGCTAGCTGTCACCAGAAGAGATATTAGGAATGATGATGTAAGGTCAAGAGTTGGGGTACAGGTGGTACATGAGATAGTTAAGGAAGCAAGGATGAGATGATATGGACATGTAATGAGGATTGAAGAGAAGAGGATTTCAAGCAGATTAATGGATTTGAAGTATGTAGGGGAGAGACCGCAAGGAAGACCAAGGAAAAGATGGGAGTAACATAGCAGCAAGTGTGCAAGTGATTATAGGAGAGTGGAAGAGAGTGTAGAAGGTTGAATGGTGGAAGGATAAAGGGAGAGGGAGGCATTTCACTAAACAGACCTGGCCAGAGGTTGGAAACAGTTCATGATGATGAAGATGAATAGCCCATATCAGGGCTGATTGACCAAAATATTATATACAAGATTACACTCAAACCAGAAAATTTAGTGAAGTACAGTTTTCTGCATTCTTCATTTAACAACATCAAAATGGGAATCAATGAAATAATTTTTAATTTTAGAATAATTATGTTTCAATGTTGTTATATATTATTTTTAATATGACAAGATAATTTCACTTGTTTTAGTTGTACTGTCTTCCTATAGAAAAATACAGGAAACCGCAATACAATATAATGCCTTATTTGAGTTGTATCAATTACCTATGTTACATGTCGAGCAAAATGTATACATAAAAAAACACTTAAGAACTGTTCTATTACAGGCTAGAACTCTGCTAAGAAATCATATTTGATTATCAGCCAGATAAGTAAAAGTGGAAATTTATCAGGTAAACTAAAAGTGGTTTAGAGTCCATACTACTCAGTAAGTCCCAGGTATTGATAAGAAATACTCATAAGGTACAGGTAGTTAATGAGATTAATTATGTAGGAAAGTGAAAGTTAATTTATTGAATGGCCCTATCTAACCTGCAGTCATCTTGAGAAGGCGTGAATAGTTGCGAAGTTCTCGTGGCAGGTCTGTGTTGAGAAGAGTATTGTAACCCTCGCGCCAACCACGGAACATGAAGCACTCTGCGCCCAACTTGAGGGCCAGTTCTAAGCTCTTCTTCAGCTGTGAGCCTGCATAACCTACCACCTGGGCATCACTACTAGTGGCTGCTCCTTGTACATACCTAGGTACATTAACAGGCATTTATTAAGCAAAAGGAATAGTTAAATTTTTTTTCATTTTAGGCAAGACTTTGCTATGTCCAAGATGAATTACATTCTCATTGGGATCTCCTAAGGTTTGTATACAAATCTCTTAGCAAAGCCCAGCACAGATTTATCTGATTAACAAACCCTTCCTACACCTCTGACAAGACGTGCATTAATCACAACTTGTGAATGTGTGGAATGCCAGGCCTCCACCGTGGTTCGGATTCCACGTTAAACTGTTTAATAATAATAATAATAATAATAATAATAATAATAATAATAATAATAATAATAATGATGATGATGATGATGATGATGATGATGATGATAATAAATAGTAATAGTAATAATAATAATAATGATGATAATGATGATTGTGATGGTGGTGATGGTGATGGTGGTGGTGGTGATGGTGATGATGATAATAATAAATAGTAATAATAATAATAATAATAATAATAATAATAATGATAATGATGATTGTGATGGTGGTGATGGTGATGGTGGTGGTGGTGATGATGATGATGATGATGATGATGATGATGATGATGATGATGATGATGATGATAATAATCTTAGCAAAGACTTCAAGTAGGTTGCCTATAGACAATACCACTGCAGTTCATACAGTTAAAAGTTAATCAAAATAATTATGTATTCATCCACCACTTTTAAATATATTTTTTTAGTTTGGTGTGACAGAGATGGGGAGATCAGGGTCTTAATCATATTCAGGTGTATCGAGAGAGTCGTTCAACGTTCCTAATACCCAACACATGAGTGTAATTAAGTGTAATTAGTATGTATGCATGCATACATACAACCCGAGTGGGTAGAAATACACAGTGCCAAAAAAAAGTGTATAGTCCAGACAAGTGATAATATTCTGTGGGGAAAAAAAACCCATAAAATGTATACATGAAGTTACCTAGGTTGAGAATGTAGGTTGGCCGACACCCATAGTGGTCTAACATTACTTTTCTGCTGTAGTTCCAATATCAGCTCAGTGATCTCATCAAGATTGTGATGGGTCTCATCAATAGTATCTCCTTCAGGAGCTATATCCATGTCACTCAGAGTCCAAAACTTGTTTCCTACATAAACAAACATTCACATATTGGGTCTCAGAGAATACATGAGTCCAAATTTTTTTAAAAAAAACCGATTTTACATTTAATTTTTATGTTTATTTATACACACACACAACTATAGTTATCTATACTAATGTGTGTCCAAATTCACATCAATGAGATAAAATATATATTTTTTAATGTTTGTAATAAATTAATAAATATAAATAAAACAATCAAGAGAATTAGACTAAACTGTTTGTTACAAGAAAAATGTTTTAAATTTACAATTTAACCCAATATTCTTTAGCACAACATCAGACATTGTTCTATGTATCAAACTTGCACAAACGTTGGGTTTTTTCGTCGTGTCTTAGTACCTGTTTGAGATATACACCCCTATCACAAATTAAATATCAATGCGTAAATAAGGGTGGTCATGTAAATTGATGGCATTATTTAAGAATATATTGTCTGTAGCTTACACTGTTATTCATGATGACACTTCCAACATCTTTATTTATATTTAAAACTAATTTTTTTTTGTGGTTTTGTTAAAGTAAATAAATATATATACACACACACTCACATATATATATATATATATGTGTGTATATACTTTTTTACCTAAGTAAGAAACAAGACAGTTCTTAGTTTATGAAACCCTTCCTTCACCTCTGACAAGACGTGAATTAATCACAACTTGTGAATGTGTGGAATGCCAGGCCTCCACCGTGGTTCGGATTCCACGTTAAACTGTAGGTCCTCCATTTCACATCTCACTCGCAATCACCCTGCCATTACACATTAGCGTAAATGTGTATAACCCGAACGGGTAGTAAGACGCAGTGCTAATAGTAATAGTCTTAGTTTATGTGTATGTGTATATATACATACATAAATACATACATACATACATACATACACACACACACACACACACAATCATATTTTCATAGAAAGGCTCTTATCTGACACCTATAAAAAGTTATTCGATTTCTATAATCATATGTCAAGTCATGTGATTTGCATCTATCCCTTTTGATAGCTATTATAAATATCTATGATATGAAAAAACACTCGTAATATGAGTAAAAATTTATAATGTTTTGCTGCAAAATATGTGTATCTAATTACTTAAAGGGATCACAATTGGTTGGATATTCAAGAACAGGAATAAAAAAAAATTTGGTTAGTTGAAAGAATGTGTTTTATAAGAAAAAGCTTTTTATTAATATATATAATATTACACATAATTTTTGGCTATAAAGAAATTATGCTTGCTAGAATTCATGAGAGTCTTATTTTATAATATTTATTTTTAAATAAAGCAATTTAATCACTATATGTATTTTTCTCACCAAGTTTATTGTAGAATTCAAAAGCTGCCCTGATACGTCGCTTGTAATTATCAATCGTGTGTGTGCCATCATCCCACGATCGCTGGAATGTTGGTTGGCCATAATAGTCTGATCCTGAAAATGTTTTTTATGTAACATATAAGAAGTTAAAGCAAAAATTATTTGAAGATTGTAAGACCCGCTAGTATGAGCTTCCATCTTAATAAGATTATTTTTAAGTTTACCAGCAAAATAAATATGACTTTGTTTTCAGATATTACATTTTAATTTTACCAATATATGTTCATGTATACCTGTGTAACAAAAGGCATGCCAAAAAGATATGGAAGGTCGGATCCACTCCTCCATTGTTTTGCCATGGATTCTTTCAGTGGCATTGTAGTAATGGAAACAGAGAGTATCTTCCGGGCCAGAATCAGGGCGAAATTCTACACGACCAAGTCCTAATGCAAGACATTATAGAACTCAGAGCAAATAACCAGATTTTATTCGCATTATACACTTGTTGACTGCTAGAGAGCATTGTAATCTGCTAGCTCAGAATAAAATGCATTAAATTTAAGTATATATAGTTGCAATAGTAAAGGTTTAAATCAATCAAAGGAAACATAATATGCTAAAAATAAATATATTTTAAGACATATGTGTGTGTGCAGCCATAAATATAAATGGTGAGGGGATGTAGCCAAAATTAAATTTCGAGGGTCAAAGGGTGGTAAGGAGTTTATTGGAGGGGTGGGGGTTGTAAGAATTAAGCCTCCTTGCATCCATAGGCCATGAAAATGTATGATTATTAAACACCTCTGGAAGCTATTTGAAGTTGTTTTTTTTAAGATAGTTAAGGATAACAATTTAAATAGTGGTTTTTGTGGTGTTAAGGACTGCATCTTACTACTCGTTCGGGTAACATGCTATGTACTAATTACACTAATGGGTGAGAGATTAGGAAAGTTTTAATTGTGAGGAGGTGCACCTCCATTTGTGTGGAGGGGGAGTGGAAAACTATTTAGGAAAAAACCACCCTCAGTGTACCCGACTGGGATCGAACCCTAATCTCGTCTTTGGGAGTCCAATCCAACACAAGAGTAACACATTAGACCACACGGCCACTGAAGCTTGTTTAAATAGTGTTAAGTACTGTAAACTACCTTTTTGGCATTTATCATAGGTTGATATAAAATTATTCAAACGTATTAAATCTATACACTACTCTTTGGTACATGAAAAAAGTTTAGTAAAATGTTTAAAAAGTAGTTTTAGTTCGCAGATAAGATTTATTTTGAAAAATTTATTTATAAGAAAGTTTTTTCAGTTTCCTATGTAATAGGATATACTGAATTTTATAAATATAAAGTTTGTATGATTTGTTTTATCTTATTATGTCTATTATGAATGTTAGAAAGATATTGTACTCCATCGGCTCTTATAAAAAAGAAACATGTTTTTTATATAGCTATGTTAAATACTCGCATGAATATAAAGAACAAAACATTGTGGCACTTTGAGACACTATCATTTAAAAATGACCAATTAAAAATCTGGAATTGTACAAACCAGGAAAGAATTCGTTTGTGTCTGCATTCCTCCCAATCTCCTTCACAGTCTTCTGTCGCTTGTTGGTGACTTGTCCGTATACTGCCATCGTGTGAATAGCGAAGAGGAGAGAGCAACTATTCTGGTTCGAGTCAGAGGTAAAAGTGAGGCAACAACAGTATGATCCCAGCCTAATAGGTGGGGGAGAGTAAGGAGCATGTAGCAGCCTGTATTCATCTCACATCAACAAGGGCTTAAGTTACATGTCATTAATATGGTTCTTCAACCCAAGATTGTACATACTGCCGTACTTGAGAGAACTTGGTGTTACCTATAGTCCTTTTTTTCCACTGCATTTAAATACCCTTCCTGGTTTTATTGAGTTATAGTCTTAAATTATGGTCGATAAAGTCTGGGGTCTTTTAGTGATTCATACACAAAATGGGCTCGAGGATAGTCAATAGATTAGTGATTCATTTAAATAGCCATGCTTTGGCGATGAAGACAATTACTTAAGTGCTAGTCTTAAGAGCCCATTTAACCCCATGGATAAGACCTAACTGTAATACATCTCGAACCAGACGTCACACCGTGGTGCGGTTTTATGTATTTTATTTCATAAACATGAAACCACTGAAATATTTTAACCATATCTTTTTAAATATAGAACAAACTCAAAAAATAATTATTTCAGAATGAAAAATTTACCAAACTGATCCCAATATGTGTTTTGGTTCAAATGTAATTGTGTATCTATTTTATTTTTTATTTATTTGAGATATTTAATGTGCAATTTCTGAATCAACTTTTTATATAAGCACACAAGGTTTTCTAGGAGCAGGAGCGGAAGGGCCTATCAATTTATCCGGGAACAGTATTCTCACATACCTTCCAGGATTCTTTTACATGGCACAATCAACACGGGACAGATGTCTTTACTTCCCTTCTGAAGAAGGTTGTGCTACATATTTTTATCGATCAAGAAAAATCCGTTGACCTCGGTTGGGTTTGAACCAAATGTGTATATAATTTCTAAGTTAATCAGTAATGAGATGAGATGGGCTCTTACTTTAAAAAGTCTGAGGTGAAGTTCTTGGTGACAGGTTCGCATGTCAACTTTGCCTCATTCACTTCAAGATAATATTTGGGCGAGATCTGGCACGATCTGTTCCATGTGTTTGTGTGTTATTCTCGGAAGGCCAGGTTCTTCACAGGGGACAGGGGGAGGAGGGGGGATCAACGAGACCGATACAATGACTTCAGACAAACTGGACTTAGTGAATGTATAGAGCTAAGGCAAATGCCAAGACCTATTTGGACAGTTAGCCAGGCCTGCTGCACCAAGTGTGAGGCTGTTGCTGTCATGTAGGAAATGTTGGCCGAAAAGAAGGACCATGAGTGCTGATGTCAAAGAGGTGGGGCTCATACATCGCCCACAGTTCTGATAGTAGACTCAATTAACATCCTCTTGACTAGCCATTTCTGAGAAATTCTAGATTACTAGAAGATTTAAAAAAAAATACTAATACAGAAAACCACAACCTTCTCTCAATTATTAATAAGCTTCAAAGGTATTCAATGAACAAATAATTTTCAAGTACTAGACCCCAGTGTTCACAAGCTACTCCAATGAAGCTATTGAAATTAAATAGATACTCTCACTTACCCCAAACCTTTAAATAATGGCTATGTCCCTGCAGCTAGTACCACACACTAGTATGGAGATATCCTTTAGATATATAGCAGAATGAAACAGTTTATTAGTGGTCATATTTTTATCAGCACCAGGCAAATTCTAAACAGGGTCCCCTTGAATTGCGGACAAATTTTTTTGAATAAAATATAATCTGCTTCAATTGCTGCATTGTTGAAGGCGTCATTCTCATGTTATACTAGACTGCTGATGATAGGGAGATCAGAGTTCGAATACCAGTTTGGTGTACAGAGGGTGATTTTTTCAAAACTGTTTTAAAATTTCACTCCCTGAAAATGTGGTTACACTTTCTATAAATTATATCCAACTCACCAGAGTAATTACTACATATGTGTATAGCCTGAACAAGTAACAAGACACAGTATTAATATATATAAAAATTGTAATCTAACACAAAACCAAATGCTTCCCTACTATCAACCAATGTAATAGTAAGACACTGGTTTAGAGATTTTTTTCTATATAATAATTTTAAATATTGAAATAGTGTGATGCTGTCTTATTTAGATGAACTTGCGCCTCTTTTACTGTGACAGTACTGAAAACTATCATTTTACTGAAACAAAGCTGGCGTTCCTTCAACCGTTAAAACAATCCTAAGGCAGTTTTTGGTCTTATATTGTTCAAAATGTTGGTAACACGAGAATGACTCTGTATCAAATGTCTTCTTGTTCTTAAAAATCATGTTTTTATCAAAAAAAACTTAAAAGAAATTTGATAAGCAACACACACACACACACACATTATGGAGGCATTCTATATCATAATATGTCAGATACTGTTATTTTATACTTCACCTTTTTTAGTATACCTTAGTGACGAAAATATCTAACCAGAAGGAATGGGGTGGTTTTAAATAAAAAAGCACCACAATTTGTCTAGTGAGAATATAGAAAACCTCACAGTGGGGGGGAAAATACTCCGGTTTATCCATAACTCAGCCTGCTTGTTCAAAATCAAGCAAATTATTGAACGCCTAAACCCACTTAATTTTAAGTTATAGAGAATTTTTACAGAATTTATCTCCAGAAAAGAAAACTACTATTCAGTTAAACAACACTTATTATAGCCTGTTAGCCAAGTTGGATCAAAATCGATTGAGAAAAATTGTGTTTTTTCTTTAACTTGCTTGTCTTGGAGATGTGGGCTGGTTTCATTCATCTGTACTGTTGGACACATGGACCAAGGTGTCAGTTTTCGTCTGGTTTACCAGTGATGGGTAGTGAGTTCAAATCTGGCAGTGTGCACCAAGGTAATTTTTTTTCCTAATGTTTCTCACCTCCCCTTACACAAACATTGGTGCATACATTCCCTCTAAATTTTACCTCCCTTCCTTCCCTTTAACCTATTAGTGTAAATATGTAGATTGCTCAAATGGGGGATATTATATGGTGAACAAAAATAATGATTTATATATAAATAAAAATAAAATTATATGAAATAAGTTGTATAAAAGATGAAAAATACATGCCTAGTGGCCAAGAAATAAATGAAAGCGATGTATATCACTTTGAAATAATGTAATGCAAGCAAAAGGGAAGGAAGTCAACCTTGAAATAAGGATGGGTTGTTTTTATCAAGGTTTTACCTATCTATATATTTAGTCTCTTTCCAGTGTTGCTATTAAATAGATAAGGAAATTCATAACCCACTGAAATTTTTTCTAACGTCAGCTTTATCTTGTTGTCTTGGGAGAAATTTTATTGTGCAAAGAGTTTGTTAAAAATCATAATGTTCCAAGATTGTGTTTAGAATGGAAAAGGAAGTAACAGATGAATGTGATGAGAGTATAAATGTATGTTTGATTAATTAAATAGTGAATTTAAAATTAAGACAAATCAATACTATAAATGCACCTAAAGAAAATCAAACAAGATTTAATTTTAGTCCCAATGATACAAAAAATATAATAAGTTAAAACCAAAATAATCTCCAAGCTAATTTTTATGCATCATGTCTTAGTACTCGTTCGGGCTATCAGCATCTTTACAATAATGGGATTTGGGTGAAAAATGTAGGATTCACAGGAAATGTATCCACATTTCCATAGAGGGAAAGAAACCATTTAGAAAAAACACACCCAGTAAACCAGCACAACAGCTGACCTCCCCATCACCCTCAAAACAGATCAGATGAGGTTTAGGGCTTACTCATGTGGCTATCTGGGAATAAGACCTATAGTTTCTTGCTGTTATTTTTTCTAATGTTTGGGAGTAAATTTTAATATTGTAGGGAAGGTTTATTCATAGTAAAAATATGACCAAGCCAAACTCTTGTGTTCCCTGAAATATCCGTACAATATTAAATTTAACTTCCCTTTTTTCTTTTGTCTGTATTCAATGTAGCATAGCAGACAACTTTCGTACCAATTTCAAAGATGCCCATTAGGCTCTCTTATTTTTGTAGTCAATAAATATCTGACTGGCCATTTATAATTTGTTCGGATAGTCAATATTTACCGTTGTGAAACTGGCATTGTGTTGTTGGAGCTGGTGATTGTCTCTTCCAGACTGACATAGTTGACTTAATAACATGTTTCATGTTTGGAAACATTTGCATGATAGTACTGCACATTTGTTTAATATGATTTTCAACACAACCCCTGATGGATTTTTGAGGCCATATAATTATGTAGCTTACCCCCACTTTCCTTTTAGTCTAGTGTGGCCGTAGCTAAGAGGTGGTAGAGTGGGTGGTAACATGTACAGTAGACAAATAAAATGCCAAATGGTTGATTTAAAACAGGACCTCATTACGCTTGGCCAATTACAGACGACTTTGAGTAAAAACAAAGGGATATTGACATATAGAATGGAGTTTAAGGCAAAAGAATCAATTAAGCTAGACCAAATCATGAATTATTAAAAAAACACACAATAAGATAACACAATCTTACTTTTCAAAATATTTAATAACAATTAATACATTTTATGATTTTGGGAATTCATTGTTTAAAATTTAGACTTAACATTGTAACAGTTAAGATACACATTAAGCTTAACATAATGCATATTAATGTTTTATAATTGATCCATAGTTTATTTATATCTAGTATTATAACTAAGGGTCAATAATCAATTAATCTAGACCAAATCATAAATTATTAATGCACAATAAGATAACACACTATTACTTTTCAAAATATTCATTACCAATTAATTAATACATTTTATGATTTTGAGAATTCATTATTTATTTACAATTATTTAGACTAAACATTGTAACAATTCATGATACAAATTAAGCTTAGCAGAATGCACATGCAAGAAAGAGGTGGGAGGAGCATATAAAAAAGTGTTCAAGTGAGAGTAGAAGAATAGATGAAATTAGAGGAAAGAGGAAGATGGAAGCATTTTACTAAACTGATGATGATGATGATGATATTATAATGTATATTATATTTGTGTAAATTCATATTTAGTATTATAACTATAAGTCTGTGAGCTATAGTTTTTTTTTAGTCCATCTCGAACAAGCTTTTAATGAAGCTCTCGAGTGTCAAGTTGAGTCGAGCTCAGTAAATATATTCAGTTTAATACTTAATTTTTAAAAACCTCCATAGTCAGCAAGCTATATCGACCAAGCGGCCACTGTATGTTGGTGAACATAGTACCAATATTTGCGGATCAAGGGTATCATGTGGTTAGCACAACAAACCTTCAAGCTGTTAAAGAAATAAATTTTATCAATAAATTTAGACCTAGACAAAGATTTGAATCCAGGAACATCAGTTTGATCGGTTGATAACACTCTTGTTGCTTATTTAAAGGAAATTACACATTTAGTAAGAGTTTGTAACTAATAGTAGGAATTTGTTAAATTTGATTCAATCATATATTATCCATGCTTATTCCTCAATACAGTCAATGCTTAATGGTAATAGAAGAATTGAGATTAGATAGTATTTATATCTTGATTTTTGATACTTTGAATCTTAAGGGTGTCGGTACGCCTCAAATAATAGTCATACGTGTAATTTACTTGTTGACAAATTATATTAGTTTTATATATGCTGACCTTTACCAACTACTTTTTTTAAAAGAATTAAGGATCCTTGTAATATACATAATTAAACTCATACACATTAGAGCTTTCAAAGAGAGGTGTTTATGTTATTTGTTCCTGTGAAACTTATCTTGGCCAAAACTTGTTTTGTGTGTTACCGAAAGTTATTAACAAGGTGTGGGTCAAAAATGATCAAACATTCTTTGCTCTGACACTTGTCACAGCATTGTTGGCTTGCAATGAGCCTATTTTGATTCTCTAGCTGCTTGTGAGATTGATTACAAAATACATATAGTGAGATTCTGGCTGTAAGAAACATTTTAGAAAATACATATTTTTTTGCAGTTACTATTGAAAATATTCAACTATATTATTATTGGTATTTTTTACTATTGGTAACACTTTATTTATCATAAGCCTAGTGCTAGTGTCTAGGAACTAGCAATGATAAAAGTATAGCTGTGGCACAAGTAAAATTAGATTTTCATTTACACTCGGTTTATATTGAATTATAACAGTTTTGCCTTGACTGATTACACTATGGCCTTATCATATAAGTTATAAGCTATACTATAGTATAATAAAGCAAGGTTAATGAGAGGTACAAAGATTTGTGTCCTGAATAATAAATGTGTTTCACGATTGATGAATGTTGACAAAAGACAATAAAATCATGTAGTTTATTCATTCAACTTTGGAATAATTTACTACTATGTTCATAAGCTTTAGAGGTAGAGAGGCAAGGCTTGGAAAAAATGTCCAGTGATTTGTTTCTTTTATTGTGATCAAGGATACAAAATCTCCAAATTTCAGTGTTTAATCTTATACCTAACACTAGTTTGATAATAAATTATGCATGTTCGTGCAGGCTATCTTATCATACCACCAATATTATTTTTTAAACTAATAAAGCACACAGTATAAAACTATTTAATGGTGTTTATGTGTATTTGTTCCTTTGTAATTGTTTCAAAGTATTTTTGCAATTTTGTCAGTAAATATATGCAAAATCAAATTTTATGTAGAGTTTGCATAGCTTAGCAAAAAATAATCAATTATGTGATTATATCTTTTATCATTGTCTATTGATAATCAAATATACAGAATATGTTCCTTAATTTTCTGTGCTGCCATCTATACACGCATATTTATATATATAATTATTTTTTTTACTCAAGCTAATTTAATTTGGACATGTCATTTTGACCCCACTCCTCCCACAGACCAAATAAGTTCTGGAACTTATGATTACATTAGTTTTACTTTATATAAAATGTAGTCAGGCTTGTTGCATTAGTTTATGGCAATTGGGGGGGAGGGGGAGGTGGAGGGGCAATTTTTTTTAAAGTTTTCTTTTATCTGGTGCAGGTAGCCCCTCCTTACTTCCTTAAAAATGATGAATATGGAGATCGATAAGGTAAGTTTTGTTATTGCTATTATAATATTTGCATTTCTTCTACCAACTGGCCCTTTGATATAGTGCTCAACAACTGGTTACTAAACTAATGGTCTTATTTGCGATGCCTGGCTGGTATCGTGGGTATTTTTCCCAAAAGAGAAATCATCCCAATGGTCATTTAGGTGTGGTTGATTAGGGTTAAGTTGGGTTGAGAATTTCTTCTGGTTCCACAGCCTCATATTCACTATCAACTGATCTCATCGAGACATGAAATTAGCCCTCATAGAAAGGATGTACAATTAGTACATCTAAGTATCCCCTGAGCAACGGTTCATTAATATTAGCTAATATTTTTACAAGCTGAGCTTTAAGTGATGTAGCTCAGCGGGAAAAATAATTCCCGGGAACAAATAGAACCAACATTACAATCAAGGACCATCTATCAATGTTATGTTCGTATTTAATTTTCATTAAAAATATTAATAATTATTTAAATTAACCTTATCTTCCATTAAGTAGATAGATACCAGAAATTCAATCACTTTTATTTTATAACTACCTTACTACACAATTGAGCGCCATTTAATAACATAGCCCCACTACATATAAATGAGGGATACCTGTATCCCTAAATAAATTTAAGGAAGGAAAACATATTTTTAGCGGAGAATCATCATGATAATCAAATTATGTACAAATACACCTTCACTACACTTATTTGCATAAAGAAAGGCCTGTTACCTAAATTCTATTATTGAAATGGCACCCATTAGCTTTTGTCTCATATATGAGAATATTTTTAGAGTGCAATAGTACTTTTATTGAGATTTTTAGTAACTAAACGGGAGAGGTACCAGACATGCACACTGGATCAGTTGAGAAATGTTTTGGTTATTCTTAAGGACAAGACTGTGGTTCACTTATATTTATTCAGATTAGTTTGAATATTTTAATGTTTTACTATATAGGTATTTATTAAAATTCACACCATAAGTTTTTCATTTAAGAACTTTAAGTCAATCTTAAAATCTAATTTTAGAATTTATTTATATTAACAACTATGCTTTATTAAAAATACATAATTCTAATGTTTGCATTAGGACTAGGTTTTTAATTTGGATCACATCCAAAACCCTACTCAAAACTTGTTAGACAAAGTATTATTTAGTTTTTGTTTGGAAAAACCACAATTTAAAAATGAATTAATATACTAATTTTGAGTGGGCATATTTTTTTCCCATGACACTTTTTTACAAGATTACAGAATTAGAATTTATTTCTCATACCTAAAGAAATGCAACCAAATCAAGAGCTTTTGTTCCTTTTCCTAACTACTAAGAGGTATTTTTTGAAATTTACCTTTACATTTAACTTAATTAAAACCATCAATTTATTTTTACTTTTTTAGTGTAATGACTGGGAAGTCTAAGTTTGAACTAAAATTATCTTAAAAAATAAATATAAATTGGAAATTTTATTTTAGTTTCTTTCCCCTGTTTTCCATTGTTTTCTTGCAAGAAATTGATTGTCATTTCCCATCCAAAAATTTCTCAAAGTACAAATGTAATTCCTGCACAGTACTTACATAAACTTGGCAATTTTCATACAAAAGAGTGTAACAACCTCGCTTCGCCACTATCGAGTGTTTTACAACATAATTTTTTCGCAAGAGATTTGCGTGTTGTGCAAAGCCACTTAACATAAACCCCATCCTTGACTTGAAGAACCTTTTATAGAGTATTAAAAAATTACTATTTCTAGCTCCCAGCTTCTTAAATGATACCATCTGTCAAAAATAGAATCTGCAAAACACACAGTTTGCTTTAAAAATAGATAAAAGTAACTATTTTAGCACTTTGAAAAGGTTCTTTAAGTGTTGAATCAACTATAACCATTGGCTTTCAGCTTTTTCTGTTTGGTCAAGATGAATGAGTTATTTACAGAGGTCAAGAAACATGAACTCTATGCAGACCAAGTCAAGTGAGATGGAGTGATAACTATCTACCAGCAAAAACTTGTATGAAAAAACTCAACTTCTCAGAAATAAACATTTGCATAATATCAATGATTTATAAAAATATTTCTAGTAAAAATGTCTATAGAATATAAAATTTTATAATCACGAAAAAAATATATCAAAGGAAGCCAAATAGGTTTACTTCAAAACTAAGGTTCAAGCTTGTTCAACCAAGTTATTTAGGAAACAATATTTGTCAACATGTGTAAGGGTATAGAACAGCCTTAACTCTCAAATACCAATAAGTGAAAGTTTTGATATTTAAACAAAATAGTAGGGGTGTGTGAGTAGGCCTTTTTCATTTTGAGTTGAGTTAAAATCGAGTTTGAATGATGACATCGAGTTTTTTTCAGGTTTGAGTTAACTTATATCCATTACTGTATCCATCCTGTAGCCTAAGTAAGTTTTTTTTATTCAATCCATATATTTTCCACTACCACCTTGCTAGGCCTGTCGTAGCTTAAATAATATGCCTTATAATCTAACTTAAGACTAGGACAGGCACAACATCCAGTCCCCAGCTGTCAATTTTTCAATGTGAACGGGCAAACACATATTTGAATCAATGATAAATTATTTGACCATGCCAAGAATCAAACCTGGGACCCTTAGCTTAGTATGCAACCATGCTACCGACTGAGCTAAGGTGTCAAGACTCCAGTTCGAGTAATAAAGAAAAATATTTGTTAATACTGGAAATATTTAAAGTTGAATTTTTGTTTTAGATCCATGAATAAACCAATAGAACAAATTATTTTAGAAAAGATTTTGTTTTTTGTGAAAATAATTATCATTTAAATTCTGATTTTTAAATACATTTAATGTAAAATTGTTCAAGTGATTTCTTTTTAAATTATACAAAAGGAAATATTGAGGGACTCCACTTGCCATGAGAAAAAATATCTTAAAATTGAATCAAATTAATTAAACTTGGAGTTTTCAGAAAAAATCGACTATAATTATTTGAGTTAAAAAAAACTAAGTCAAGTTCGAGCAGTGACTAAAACTCAAGTTTTTGAGTACTCACGCACCCCTGGAAAAGAGCAATATTCAGAAATGGCCAATTTTTCATTCTGACTTTTTTTTTCACTTGAATACTAGCAAATTGTAAATGTACTAAATATGACCTTTGTGTTCAAGTGATTGTGCACAATTGCAAAAAGATTGTTTTGTTTTGAGTTTTTCTTCTTCTCGATATTTACACTTTTTTCTATACATTAGATTAGGCATATACATAAATAAATAAATGATTAATATGAGGTAGGATTTAATGGAATAAGATTAAAATTGTAAATAGTGAGGAATCAAAATCATGGATGAGAAAATCAAGTTTAGAATTTAAGAATCGGAATCAAGAAAACAGGAGTTGGGACAGCTTTGTAACATACTATTATTGATCATGCTTCTAAGAAGTCCAAACTTATTAAAAGGGAATACATACTGTCACACTTTCTAAATATATACAAAAATTCATGCATTAACCAAAATAAAAAACCTTGAAAGCTGCAGGAATACAATAGGGTGCCAAGAGTGATATGGAAGGAGAACAGAGTAGCGGTAGACTGGAATAAGGAAGTTATAGTACCAGTCTTTAAGAAAAGAGACAGGAAGAGGTGTTCAAATTATATGGGAATAAAGCTGATGCATCACTTACAAAAATATATAAGAATATTCTGGAAAATGGAATTAAATGTAGGCGGAGAGAAGAACAGCATGGATTTAAGGAACGTAGATAGATCTACAATAGACTTGACCCTCGCTATATGACAGCAGATGGAATAAAGTCTGGGAAGCAATGGAGCAGGCTGGAGTGTAAAGAGGAGTTTTAATAAGAGTAAACATGAATTGTGTTTACGTAAACAAAGGAGTGGACGGAGTGGTTACAAATAAAGAATGGGATGAAGCAGTTGAGTGGTCTCTAACCACTAATATTTGCAATGGTAATGGAAATGTTCATAAATAAAGTGGCAAGGAAACTCATAGAAGAGGGAATGAAAGTCATGCTGAAGACGTGATGGTATGGGGGTGAAAGGAATAGCAAGTACAGGAACAGCTACATGAATGGAATGAGGAAGTGAAAGAGAGTGCAGTGAAATTTAGCATGGTGAAGTGTGGGTAGTAACAAAGAAGATGATAAGGCCTATTAAAGCAAAAAGTTGGATGGAGTATGAGTGAGAAAGGTACAGTGTGTTAAATATCTTAGATGAATGAGTGAGGTGAAAGAGGAAGAATGATTGAGGGAAAGAGCTAGTAAGAAGATGTCAGCATGGGGAGTTGTTCTATAGGTGTCTAAAAGAGATGCTATGGAGAAGATAAGTGCCCTTGAAGTGCAAGAGTGTGTTGGATAGGATGTACTTTGTACCCATAGTCACATATGGAGCAGAAACATGGCAATGAATTTAAGCGAGACTAGGAAAGTAAAGGCCATGGGAAAGAAGTTTTTGAGGAGCCTGTTAGCTGTCATGAGGAGAAACAAGATTAGGAATGAAGTTATCCGGGAAAAAGTTGGGGTACAGGGAGTACATGAGTAGTATAGGAAGCAAGGCTGAGATGGTATGGGCATGTAATGAGGATGGAAAAGAGAGCATACCAAAGAGAATTATGGATATGAGGTATGTAGGAAAAATACTGTAAGGGAGACCAAGAAAGAGATGGGAAGAGTATATAACAAAGTGTGCAAGTGAGAGTAGAAGAATGGAAGCAATTAAAGGATGGAGATGTGGAAGAATAGAGGAGGATGGAGATATTTTACTTAATTGATCCGGCCACAAGATGAATACAGATGATGATGATGATGATGATGATGATCTTCCTATAAGAGGCCACCCAATTCAAAAACAAATTGTTTTTAGATTCTAATATATTAGTTAAAATAGGAACCACATGAATCGAGCCAAGACAGCGAGCAGCACAAATATACATGTGAAGGGGACGAGCGAGAAGGACACTTGACCGTCCATAGCTTGAGTCTTAAATCTGAGGTTTGTAGCACCAGACACTTGACCTGGCGGTAGGGGTGAACTCAGTCCAGGTGACACCCACAAAGCCTCGTTCACAGGTTCTCCCATCATGCAATGTTTGTGGCTACTTGTGATTTGAACGGTCACCATCTTGCCTAACAGTTCAGCTTGTAGAGGTACCAACACCTGACAGATATAAAGAAATGAAATAAGGTACATTTAATGCCTCCATATTAACAAATTTTTAAAGGTTTATTCATTTGAAAAATCAATTTAATTTTTTTACAGATTATCAAGAGATTTAATTACCTGTTCATAAAATTTATTGTGTCCAACATAATGCTTTTTATCATAAGAAAGTTCTGTGACTAAAACTTTCTGAATTTCTCCAACTTTATACTGATAAGGTAGGTAGGACTGGAACAACTCAAAAAGTTCCTTTGTTCTTTTTTTTACCTGAAAAATTAAATATTTTATGAACAGTGAATTTAGAGCAATACTAGTACATTTTTAAAGCACCTATTGGTGTTACTAAAATAGATTATTATATATTTAAGTGAATTCTGTTTGAAACATAAAATTTATGAATATTTTAATTCTTTAAAATAATATGTATGAAAAAAGTGCATTGAGCAAAAACATTTAGTAATGAATAAAATGATAAAGTATTAGGAAAATGGTAGAACACAAATAAAAGAAAAGACACTAACACATATTGAAGTGTGTGTAAATATGTGTTAGTGTCTTTTCTTTTATTTGTGTTCTACCATTTTCCTAATATTTTATCATTTTATTCATTAATTCTTTTAAAAAAAATTTTTTATGTTTGAAATAGTTTTAAGAAAAAAATTAACTCCCACAATACCTCTTTTGTAGGGGTGGGTTCAAAATGTTTTATTGAAGTGATGAGAGTGAAGGCAGATCAGAGTTTACGAGTGCAGCAGACAATAGTAATCTTAAGGGCAATAAGGGTGCTGCTTACTTAAAGATAAACATCAACACAATGCACCAAAACAATCCTCGATTATCTTAAAATATAATGTTGTAATCCTGTTAAAAAAATTACTTTATTTGTTAGAGAAAGGCTAGATTTATGTTACTAACCATTTTCTTTGATCTCAGAACTGATACATCTCTAATGAAACACCAATGAATATGAGCTTATTTTCTCTTTGTATTAAATTTTTTTAGATTATAGAATTATAATATAAGAGTTTTAATCCTATGGGAACATGTTGATTCCTATCACTTCCATTTTGGTAATAACCTTATTTTGAAATAACAAACTCCTTCCTAAATAACAGCAGAGTTCAGGATGTATGCAATATGTCTCAGCGGTTTGGTAGGTGGTCCCCTTAAGCTCTAATTAATAATTATAATAACAACAACCCATATCAGTATGGCGACAAAGATATTAGTGTTCTAAGCCTGATTAGATGTATAAGGAGGGTTTTTTCCTAAATGGTTTTCAATCCTCTCTACATACAAATTTATGGATAACCTTCCTTTATAATTTTACCTTAACCATCCCTACTCAATTAATGTTAATATGCTGATAACTAGGGCTCTACAAGTACTCGTATTTTGAGCTTGTCGCTTAAGCTCGAGTTTGAGAGTTTTGTAGGCTCGTCATTTTTGAGCTTCTACTTGATGTACTTAATAATCAATTTTTAAAACACAATAGTAAGCATAATCTATTTAATTGAGATAATATCAGCATTTCCACCTATAAATCATTTGGTTACTTAACAGATTGTTAAAAATTAATTTCAATTTGAACATTAGTAACATAATAAAGCTTTAAAACCACTTTCGGCCGGTAAATTTATTCAATATTGTCGTCAATTTTGAATTATACTTGATTGAAATTGTTCACTGGAATTGCCATGACAATGCAATGAAAATAAAAATAGCTTAGATTACTAAATAAATGAATGATTCTTTTTACTATTTTTACCTGGTTCCTTTCAAAAATAATAATTTGTGTTAAATTAAAATGTAATATCAAAAATATCTTATATTAAATGTTTTCAAACTTAATATATATAAAACTTGTATTAATTAATACCTTTAGCTACGACACTAGGACTAGTTTAGTTAGTATTTAGTTATAGAATTATGTTGGTTAACCTGTTTAAAATCAATACATATTTTACCAAACTTACCACATTTAAATTAAAAAAGAATTTACTAACTGTTTACTAGAAAAATTATTTTAGTCATGTTATTTTAATTTTAAAGTATCAGCATCAACTTTTATAACCATTAAAAATTGAAGTGAAGTAAATTTATCAATAAAATAATGTCTAACAAGATCCTGTACAACGCGCATGTGCAACTGGGCATAGAGGAATGGAAATGGAACATAAGACATGATAATGCACAATTACACTAAGGAATAATAAACCAAATATGAAACAAGTCAAATTTCTAAATGTTTATGATTCTTACATTTTCTTATAAGGTAAATTAAGTTACTAAAGCAGATTTGGGGGAAATATTAGCTTATTAAAATGTCAGTTTTATTAACTTTTTATCAAAACAGTGTAGAAACACTCCACAATAATGTAAAGTGATAGTTAAAGAAGCCAACCTGAAAAGATAGTTAGGTTAGGCCTAGATATAAACAAACCCACTTCTCTATTTTCGTTACTCAATTTTACACTTCCCACTTCTTCAAACTTCCACAGCTGCACATTGTTTTGAATTTTAGGACATATTTATTTTTCATATGAAGAGATAGGATAACAAACATAATTCTATAACTAAATAGTAACTAAACTAGTGATAGTTTTGTAGCTAAACGTATTAATTAATATGAGTTTTAAATATCTAAAGTTTGAAAACATTTAACATAATAATATATTCTTGATATTACAGTTTTAATTGAACATAAATTATTTTAAAAAGGGACTAGGTAGAAGTATTAAAAATAACCATTCATCCATTTAGTAATCTACTTAGTTATTTTTATTTTTATTGCTTTGTTATGGCAATTCACAAAAACAACTTCAATCAATTATAATTCAAAATGGATGACAATATTGAATAAATTTAACGGTCGAAAGTGGTTTTAAAGCTCTATTACGTTATTAATGTCAAACTTTGTATTGATTTTTAACAATTTGTTAAGTAACCAAATGATTTATAAGTGAAAATGCCGAAATTATCTCAATTAAATACTGTGTTTTAAAAATTTATTATTAAGTACGTCAAGTGAAAGCTTGAAAATGATGAGCCTACAAAACTTTTGATCTCAATCTCAAGCTTAAAGGACGAGCTCGACTCAAAGCTTGAAATCTGAGTACTCGCAGAGCCCTAATTGTCACCTATTGTGCAGAAACATGGACAATGAATGTAAGAAAGACGGGGAAAGTGGATACTATAGGAATTAAGTTTGTTAGGAGCATGTTTGCTGTCGCGAGGAGAAACAAGATTAGGAATGAAGTTATCCGGTAAAGAGTGGGAGTACAGGGAGTATTTGAGATAGTAGAGGAAGTAAGACTGAGATGGTATGGGCGTGTAATGAGAATGGAAAAAGAGAGGATGCCGAAGAAAATGTTGGAAATGATGTAGAAAAAAAAGACTGCAACGGAGGCCAAGAAAGATATGGGATGAGCAGATAACCGAAAGTGTTCAAGTGAGAGGAGAAGAATGAAAGAAATTATATGTTGAAGAGTGGTGTAAGAATAAAGGAAGATGTAGGTGTTTTATTAAACTGATCCACCCATAGGCTGGAAACAGTTGAAGATAATGATTTCTACTCACAAAATACATTACTGAAAAAAACAAGACAGCACAACTTATGTAATTTGATATAGGTCTAGTTTAATGTGTTTATAATAACTATTCAATATTGGTAAATAGTAAGTTAAAAATGTCTGCAAAAAAACGTCAAAATATAAAACTAGTGAAATGTTAATACTTCTTGTGTAGGTATCCTGGGCATCCGTGCAGCTGGTGTCCCAGGGCGAGGATAGAATTGGTTGACGAAAAGACTAGGGAATTTATTTTTATGACACAAGCGCAATGTTTCTTGAAAATCTTCTTCTGTTTCTGTAGGGAAGCCACAGATTATATCTGTTGCTATGGTGACACCAGGAACTCTACCAAAATAAGGATGGAATAGAATGTAAAATGTTATTAAAAATATCAATCTCCTACATTTTGAGTTATATTCAAAATTTTGTTTATGAAAATAACTTAACAAGGATACAACTAATGAAACATTCTCTAAATTTTTACTCCAAAGTTAGAACATAAAATAGACTATAAAGTATATGCAAATTTAGAAGTTGGCATTAAATTTAATGATAGCATAAAAATGTAAGACATTGCTAAATTATCTCACATATCATTTCAAACAAACCATTAAAAGTCATTTTTATGGCTAGTGACAAATGGACAGAAAAAGAAATGAGTATAGTTTTCAATCAGAAATAAAACTATAATATAGAATGTAATAACAAAGTTAATCAGTGAGGCTTTTGTGTGGTTGTCAGGGAAACAAAATCATTTTAAAAAAGGACAAAATTGTATCAATAATTAGTTTATTAAAAAAAGTTCTCTTTTTTGTTATTTATAACATTAGAGACATGAGAAACAAAATAGCATTTGTCAGGGGCCCAAAAACCCCTATTTTTTTTACCAGCTTATTTTCAATTTAACTTAGATTGTACATTTTTAATGAATCAAATATTAAAATTTGTAATGAGATTAAAATTAAAATTTAGGATTCTAATTTGATGTTTGGATTGGAACTAAGATATTCAAATTTGGGAAATATAAGATCTTGTATTATTGATAAATATTTATTATTGTGTATTTCACATGATATTTTGTCAGTATGCATAATATTTCAAGTACACAAAAGCAGTACTTATCATATTTCTTTAGTAGCTCTCCATGAATAACTTTAAACTTCTCTTAATTTTTGTACACAAAATAGTTTTTAAATAGTTTTCAGGTCCCGATTTTTTTTCTATAACTATACCTATCTGTAAGGAAGTCTACAACTCTCTGAAAGTCTGAACAACTGTATTCCCGCTTCATATCCGTGAGCACAGCGTCACTACCTGACTGCACAGGAACATGTAAAAAGCTGAAGACTCGGGGGTGAGACAGGATATGAGCCATCTCCTGTAACACAAGATACATCCACTTGGCATGTATGCATACTTATGTTCAACCACACATGTGAAACAAAATATGTGCAAGATATGTTTATTTCTCTGTGTCAAAAAGATTTCAACTTAAAATTGTTCACATATTGCTCTTCAAATTTTTTTAAAATTAGGTTTGTTGTAGAT
Source organism: Timema monikensis (assembly GCA_902151445.1). Taxonomy (NCBI): domain Eukaryota; kingdom Metazoa; phylum Arthropoda; class Insecta; order Phasmatodea; family Timematidae; genus Timema; species Timema monikensis. Next base: position 117,103 of record CABFVZ010000547.1, on the reverse strand, counting down.
TCTTTAAAATAGTAATAATAAATGAGGCTCTACAAAAACAATGGCCAAGTTTATGACAATTTTGAAAAAATACGCTTATAATGATAAGTGTAAAAGCAATAAAAAATATGAGTTTGAGTTGAGTTTTAATATGTGAACAACAATAAAGTATTTTTTGTTCAATAGTTGGTAGTCGTGTCTGCCTTGTATTTTGTAGTGATGATCCATGATCACGTTACTGTCAGTTTAGTGGTTATGTAGTCAGAAAATCAATAAATATTTCTTTGATCATTGCACTATAGTTTTATTGTAAAACTAGTGACATAATAGATGTTTTAACTCAATTCAAAGATTTTTACAAAACTCAAAAAATGTGAGTACTCAGAACTTTTGATTTTTCTCGAAAATTCAGAATTTAATTAAATTTAGAGAGATTATTATATAGAAAATTGGGTTCCTCAATATTTTCTTTTGCCTAGTTAAAAAAAATTGCACAGATACATTAAATATATTTAAGAATCCAATTTTGTGTGATTAAAATTTTTTTTAATACAAGAATTTAATCCTAAAATTTTTTTTATGTTTTTTTACTAAATTGACAAAATTATTGATCTATTATTGAAATTCATCTTGAACTATTTCTAGGTTAAATATTGCTTTGTATTACTCGAAAAAAGCTCAATGTTTTCGTTCATACTCTAATCCAACTCGACTCGAAGTGAAAAATGCCTACTTGCATATCCCTAATTATAATCCTAGATGAAATCAAAATGTACTCTCCTTATTGTATAAAAAAATTGCAGGATATGGGTTAGTTCGATTAAATAAAAATTGCAGTCCCAGAGGCTAACAAACACATTTTTTTTGGTTTGGTCTTCCTCATTTGAGTTATACGCTTATGTACTAGTTACACTAATGGATTGAGGGATGATGAAGGTTATATTTATATGAAGTTTACCAGCATTTGCGTGGAAAGAGAGTGGCAAATCATTTTGAAAAAAAACTACCCTCAGTACAGATTCAGACCTCAATCTCACCAGCATCGGTAGTCTAGTCTACTACAAGAGTAGCGCCTTGGAACATTTGGTCACCAACCGGGTAGCAGGCTCAATTACTTTAGATAAATAATATTTACGTTTATTTAAAAGTGCTTAGTGCATTCTATAATAGTTGAGATTCATGTTGCATAATCTAATGAAAAACTAGTATACCTCTAAATGCTCCAAAATATATGGAGGGTTTGTCATTCCCACGCGCATCATGCAGCCATCGGGAATCACTTCTACAAGCTGCCATAGCAGCTCTGGCAGGTTTGTTCCTATATCACGGCCATATGTCCCTGTGTCCTCCGAGGTAAGCCACAACTCACAAACACCCTCTTCAAATGACTGACGAGCTCGCTGAACTATTTGATCTGAAAATACAGTTTTGTGAGAAGGTGAATATGAGTTTATTCTTATTTGAGCAAATCAACTAACCTATTGAGGACAAGGTTGAGTTGATTCAGTACAAACCAATTCAAATAGTCTGCTCTATTCTAACTTGAGAGGTTGCAGTTCAATTCAGGTTGGGTGCACCTAAGGCAGGCATGTCAAACTTGCAGACCAAGGACCTCATGACCCTCAGGATCCTATCACTGATTTTATGAGGCCTGCCGACCTTATGATGAACCAACATGTAAAAATACCTTATTATTTTTATAAACGTTGTAGGATTACAATATTTGGGAATTTGACCTAATTTGAAGAACTCAGCCATATTGGTTGGTTTGCCAAATTTGTACTCTTTACAACAGGGATCAATTCCAAAAAGTTGTTGGATTTGAGCACTAAATATGTGCAAAATTTAGGAGTACATACGTATGTTACCATTGGTTTTCTCACATTAAAAGTTACAAAAAACAAATGGTCTTGGCCTAAGGAGAAACATTTTTCAAGAACTATTAAAGTGATATTGGCACAAGATTTAAAGACCAGCAATCACATCATTGCTGCAAATAAAAGGTTTTAAATTTCTGGTAAAGATATATACATAATTATATACAGTATATCTATTTGTATTTTTAATGTCCAATGTGGCCCTTACGATCAAAAGAGTATGACACACCCACCCAAAGGTGATTGTTCCCCAGTATCTCCATATGAATGATTGTGCAAATCTTTAAAATGCCTCTTCCCTAATTTGTCCCTTTATAATAGCGTATACAGAATAAACAGTAAAACGTACAATAAAAAAATAATCCATGTTAATTTACAGATGTGTTATTGCTCTTTATCATATCATTAATATTGAAAGCACCAACCTATGAATTCTCCACCAACAGTTGTTTCTACATGCACTCCATCTTCATGCGATCTAAATTTATTTTTAGTGGAAATAGGTGGACAATGTTAGGAAAAGTAATGTTAAAAAACTTTTTTTGAAATTAGCAGTCACCTTTATACGTCACAGTTGTTGGAAAGAGAGCCAACCATAATCAAAGCAAGATAAGCATACATCCAATTTTTTTTTTTTCGATCAATTATTTTTTAACTGCTAGACTATCTTGTTCTGTGTTTCTCTTGTAAATATTATAGCCTTTTATAAGATTATAAAATATTTTAATACCTTACTTGTAGCTTTGTGTAGCCTTAAGTGTTTTAATGGTAGTCTTTCAATGTTGAAACCATTTGTGTTTTCTCTAATCAAACATTACTCATTTTTACACAATAGTTTTTCTTCAAATGAACTAGCCTCGACAAATATACTATCAAGTATTCACATTCACAAGGTATGTCATTGCATACAACACACTACATATATTAGTAACTACAGATTTTCTTCTTTCTGGTCCATATGAACAACGTGGTTTTCTTTATTTTGTTTTCTTTATCAGCCACCATTTGTATAGTTTTCATGCTACACTGGGCTCGACTAACACTACAAAATTTTACAAAGGATATTATGTGATTGATTATTTAATTACTATACATTAAGGTTCTACTTACTTACTCTATGGCAGGCGTGTAAAACTCATTTGACAATTAGGGCCACATTAAACATTGAAACTAATTAGGGGGCAGCATTTCAGAACGTTCATTATTGTCACCATCTAAAGTGGAAGAATCTCAATTTTTAAATCCTTATTACAACTGCATGGTCCCATACATGTTCCTTAACCTGGCTCATGGGACACCAGAGGATGAACGCTTTCTCTCAGTCCACATGGGTAGAATTTAACAGAGTGGGCAACGGCATCAACAGCTGCAGTAAGACCAGTGGCAGCTAAGTACTGTAAGAACCCAGTGATGTGTGGTATACCACGTCCCCCTGAACAGGGTTACATAGCTTTGTAGCTAGTAGCGGACAGCAGCGGTATCAGGATCGAGTTGAGGCATAGAGCAAATGATGCTCAAGATGGTTCAAGATCGAACAACCATTGGCATCACCGCATGGAGTGGTAGTTCCTCGAGGTGCTGTGGTGTGGATATAAAAAGGGAAAACTGCCACACTAAATTTATCTTGACAAGCCCTTTTGACACAGGAACAGAACCAATTATGGCTCTTCCTGGGGTAAAAAAAAATTCGGAAGTAAATCAGTCCTTTTTCGGATCTCCAGGTGGGGAATAGTTCTGGGGGAGCGATCAACAAATAGTAATCCATAAAATAAATATTTCCCTTTCAGCATAGGAACATGGAATGTGAGGACAATGAGAAGGACTGAGAAACTGGAAAAGGAAAGGTGTTGTGTGATTATTGCTTGTTTAAGTGAAATCCTGTGGAAAGAGTGCAAACAAAGGAGTGGCAATAGTGATGAAAAATGTTGTGTAATAAAAATAGATTAATGTTTGAGAAAGTAAACGCTGAACCAGTGGATATTTTGATAGTATAAGTGTACATGCCAACAACCGACCATGATGATATTGGGGTAGAAGAATTATAAGATGGAATTGAAGAAATTATTCAACATGAGAGAAGTAGTAAAGTGGAAACCATCATCATGGGTGATTGGAACTGTGTGGTTGGAGAAGGACGGGAGCAAAATATCATAGGGACACATGATCTGGGGAAGAGAAACAACAGAGGGCGGATACTCAATGAATTCTACTAGTAGAATGACCTGGTGGTGACAAACACCTGGTTCAAGATAAGAAAGACAAAACTCTACACATGGAAGAGCCCAAGAGACAGCAACAGGTACCAATTAGACTACATCCTTGTCAAACAGCAATTCAATAATGTAGTGAAGGATGTGAAGAGATTGTCAGGTGCCAACATTTATTTGGACCATAACCTACTTGTGGCGTACTTTGAAACAAGATTCGAGAGGACCAGGAAGATCTGAAAAAGAAAACTGAGGCGGGAATTGGATAAATTAAGAAGCAAAAGTGAAATTGGTAGAAATTCAATAAAATAAAAAACTTAAGTGAGGTGACAGAAGAGAGAATAGGTGCAGAAGGGAAGTGGAATAGTGTTAAGAATATTTTTTGAAGGTGTTGGAAAAGTGAAAAGGACTGCATGAAAGCCCTGGCTCAAGGTGGCTCTAAAGAAGAAGAAACAAGCCAAAAAATGCAGTGACCATAGAACCATCGGCCTCATCTCTCATGTGGGGAAGATTGTGTCAAGAATACTCAACAGGTGACAGGAACCGAAAATAGAAAGTATGATGGAAGAAGACCAATTTGGATTCAAAAAAGGAACCAGAGATGTCATCAGGATGCTGAAAATAATTTCAGAGAATGCTGGATGTTAAGGAGGAAGTCTACATTGGTTTTATTAACTGGCAAAAGGCCAGTTAAATGGAAGAAACTAATGGAAATACTCAAGAAGATCAGCATCAACTGGAGGGACAGAAGGCTGATTGCAAACCTTTACCAGGGACAGCGAGTGAAGGTGAGGCTGAAGATGGAACAACCAACTGCCTATAGATAGGAAGAGGGGTGAGGCAGAGATGATGTTTGTTTACCAGTCTGTTCAACTTGTATGGAGCTTGGCTGGTCCGGGAAGCCCTTGAGGGATGTGGCAAATTCAGGATAGGACGCGTCTTCCACAATACAGTAAAATAAGCATATGATCTAGCATTACTGGCCAAAAATAAAGAAGAGATGAAAGAAGTGATTTACCGTTCATGTAGATAGGAAGAAAATATGGCATTAAGATCAACATTGAGAATTTAAAAGTGATAGCAATTAAAAAAAAAGCTGAAAATTAAAATTAAAAACCAGGACTTGGAAAACATAGCATTTCAAGTACGTGGAAAGTCTGCTGACAAAGGATGTATACAGCATCAAGGAAATTAGGTTGAAGAATATCATGGCCAAGGAAGTTTTCAATGAGATGAGGTCACTGCTGACCAGCAAGTTGAGATTGGAACTGAGGAAGAAACTGATGAAATGCTACTGTATGGAGCAGAAACTTGGACTCTTAGGAACATAGAAAAGAAATACTTGGAGAGCTTTTAGCTTTGAAATGTGGTGCTGGAGAAGACTTGAGAAGATTAAGTGAACAGACAGGGTGACAAATGAAAAAGTCTTAATAAGAGTGCATGAGAAGATAACCATTTTGAATGTGATTCTTAGGTACAAATAAAACTAGATTGGACAAATCCTTAGGAGGAACTATCTTCTGTACCACATCATATAAAGAAAGGTTGAGGGAAAGAGGAGGAAGGAGGATTCAAATAAATTCTGGGAGCTCAAGGAGAAGGCAGAGGACAGGGCGCATTGGTAGTATAAGTTCATTGACAAAACGAATGGACCTGTCACAAGACAGAATACATAATAATAGTTATAACCAAAAGATAGACAAGATTACCGAAAATGTTAAGATTTATCCTATATTTTTTATACCAAGATATTTGAAACTTTATATTTGTAGCAAGTGTGTTTGTGGCTTTAGATCTCATGTTAAAATAACGTTCAAAATATATGACAAAATATGTGTATCGGTAAAAGTGATCGCTCAGGTATTTGTTCCTTTTCATGAGTGAAAACCTAATTGTTTGCTGACAAATTTTTCATATATTTGGTGTGCAAATTTAACCAATTTTGGGAATCAATGTCCAGTGAGGAAAAGTAAAATTTGGCATACCAACCTCACTTGCTAGACTTTCCCCAATAATGCCAATTTATAAATGTCACAATCTCAAATGTTGTATTCTTACAGTGTATATAAAAAGATGGATCAGGCCACATGGTTTGTCGATTTATCCAAAGGTCTGCGGACAGCAAAGTATCATTAATTGGACCACATGCAACCTACTGGCCACAAGTTTGATATACATGCTCTGTGGCATTAGGCATTATGATGATGAATGTAAACTAGTATTTTCAAAGTCCAACAGCACTTTTGGTGAGATTATTTAGTACGGTAACTAAAATGTAGGAGATAACCAGAAACAATGGCTCAGTTGAGAAATGTTTTGTATTCTTATAGACAAAGCTGTGGCTCACTTTTATCTATTCAGATTAGATTTAATATCTTGATGTTTTATTATTTAAGTAGTTAATAAAATCTACACCATAAATTTTTCATTTTTTTTTAGTCAAGATTAAAATCTAGTTTTAGAATTTATTTATATTCATCCCAAAATTGCTTGATTAAAATACACAATTTTAATAGTTGCATTAAACTTTTTTTTTTATCATACCTTACATAAAAACCCTACCCAGCACTTGTTAGACAATATATTATATAGTTTTTATTTGGAATAAATACAATTTAAAAGTATATTAATATAAACATTTTTCATACTCAAGCTTCTAATTATATTACATTATTTAATTTTTTTTATTATAATGAATGGGAAGGCTAAGTTTAGACTAAAATTATAAATCTAAAAAATAGATATAAGCCTATAGTGGACAATAATTGTCTTTAAAAAATGTCCTGTTTTCCATCTTGTTCCTATGGAAAATTGATATTTCACACCCAAAAATTTCCCGAAGTCAAAATGTCATTCCTGCACAGGCCTAATCATATTAAATTTAAATATGTTTCAATTATAATTATTATTATTATTATTATTACTAGCACCGCGTCTTACTACCCGTTCGGGTTATACGCACTTACGCTAATGTGTAATGGTAGGGTGATTATGAGATGAAATGAAGGACCTACAGTTTAACTTGGAATCCGAACCACGGTGGAGGCCTGGCATTCCCCACATTCACAAGATGTCTTGTCAGAGGTGGAGGAAGGGTTTGGAAATCAGATAAATCTTTGCCGGGACCGAGGATTGAACCCCGGCCGCCAGCACAGAAGTCTGACACCTTACCCCTAGACCACCAGGCCACCTTCCAATTATAAAGAAGGAAACAAAAGGAGCAAATAACAGTAAGTGTGCAAGTGAGGTAAGAATAATGGAAGCAAATGAGGAGGAAGAAAAAAGTAAGATAGAAGCATTTAACTAAACTGACACTGCCAGTCTGTAACAATTGATGGTTAAAAATAGATACAACACTGTTGCAATGGCATAAGTAAATTTAATTTTATTAAATCAGTGTTTAAGAGAGATGATATTTGTGTGTATGTATATATATGCACATGTACACTTTGTTTATCCTGAAAGGTAGCAAGCTTACCTTGCATGGTTCCATTGTAAGATAGGCCATAGAGTCATTCATCAAGGTATGACTCATATCTTTCAAGGTAAACAGAGTGTACACATGTACTTAAACTAGAGGGTCAGGGTTTAAGACTTGATCAAGTCTAATAAGTGTTTTTTCTGAAATAGTTTCCCACTCTCCTTCTATGCACATGTGGATACATTTCCCCAAACTTATATCTTCCTCATCTCTGTTCTGTCAGTGTAAATGTGCAAGTAGCCTAGATAAGTAGTATGGTGAGATGAAAAATAAAGTAAACATGTTTTTTTTGTGCCATGTCTTACTATTTGTTCAGGTTGTACACATATGTGTACCAATTACATTAATGAGTTAGGGATGAGGAAGGTTCAATTTAAAGGAAGTATACTCACATTTGCGTGGTGGGAGAGAATGGGAAACCATTTTGGGAAAAAAACCCACCCTAAGTATATCAGACCGGGATTCAAACCCCAATATCCTTGTCATCAACAGCCTAGTCTATTGCAAGAGTGACGCCTTAGACCAGCCGAACACCGAAGAGGGTAGTATACATGTTAACAGTCCGTCTCTAAACTAAACAACCATTTACCTGGAGGATAACTTCCTAGTTCACCACGTGCGTGTTTTGTCTTACAGTATGTGCATTGGTTCAGACAGCCTGTGTTAATAGGGATGATCTCTATCAGGGGGTTCTTGCGAACTTTGGGCAGCAAGAGTGATGCCCCTCCAGTTTTCCTCCTCCCATCTTTCTTCTGGCCGAACAATCGGACAGTATGACCTAGTTCACCAAAACCAAATTAATGTTAACTACTTCAAACAATTTTTTAGACCAACATAAAAACAAACTATAAATTAGAGTTGGTTCAACACCACTATTTTACGAATTTGAATCTCAAATTTAACTTTGAATCCTGATTCTCGAATCCAAATTCAACTCTTGGAAAAAATTATGAACATAAGAGGAAATATAAACATAAAATACAAATAGTAGCTAAATGTTAACATTCTTTATTATAAGTAATAATGCATTACAACATTCATAAATTCAGTTACGTAATAAATTACTGGTCTGAGGCCTGGTTGTTAAGTTCATCCTGTAATTTTAATTGGTTTTGAACCACCAATCAGCAGTATTAGAGCTTAAGACAAATTTCACTTGAAAGATTGAAAATAAATTATATTTTTTTCATTATATGAGTCTCAAATCCTAACTTTTCTTGAATCCTCAAATCTCGAATATCCTTAAGAATGATAGGGATTTGAGGGCCCCATACATACTAAGAATATAGTGTAGAAAATATTTCAAGAGACTAAACCCTGATGTCAGTTTATTTACACCTTTTAAAAATAACACAGGTTAGGTATTGACTTAGAAATGTACCTGCAAGTTTTATCCGAATAATAATTTAATAACTCACTTCTTTACACATATAGGAACATATACATTCACACATGTAAAGTAATGTGCACACAGAGTGTATTTAATACACTTGCTGATTGACACCTTATGCCGGGATCACTTATCAACTTAACGTTCACCTAATGTTTATCATCATCATCCTACATTTCTGCCTAATTATTTAATTTCTTATCATGTCTCTTAGGAACCTCATCTCTGCTGCCTGTAATCTACTTAAATCTCTCTTCTTCCATGTCCAGGTTTCAGAACCGTGATGTTCATGCAAGAGTATAATCCAAATGGGTAGTAAAACACGATGTAAAAACAAAATTATGTTACATAACATCATCATAGAGTTAACTTAACATTCATTTAACTTTTAAGAGTTGTCCAGGGGAGAGTTTTTTCTGTTACATGAAGGCTAAGCGAAGGGAACCACGTGTTCTAGCCAATCATTTTCTGAGCCACGTCAACAGGTCTAAATATTACTTCATTTGTTTGTTTATGGTATGCAAACGATTGCTTCGGTAAAGTTTGTCAGTGTTTCGTGAACTCTAAACGTCATAGTTTCTTGTTTCTCCTTATTTTGTAGCTCAAGTAAAGCTCTATTGGAAGGGCTTTAAACCTAATCAAGCCTTAAGTTTTGGGTTTAATTTTAGTAAGCAATGCACCTTGATAGCATAGTTAGTTAATGCGCTGGTTTTGTGTTGAGCTCGACTGCCGAGGATGGGTAGATCGAGGTTCAAATCTCGCTCGGGTGAAATGGGGGTGGTTTTTCCTAAATGATTTTTCACTCTTCCTTCATGCAAATGCGGGTTCACTTTCTCTATATTCAACTTTCTCAATTCCTAACCCATTAGTGTAATTATTACTTAAGCATATAGCTCCAACGGGTAGTAAGACACGGTGCTTAAGTGTTGTTTAGCAAGATTTTTTTTTCAAACCGTCCAAGTTCAATGTAATTATGTGTTTTGCTTGCGTTGTTATGTTATACACTAGTTTATTTACGTTACATGAGAGTTAAGTGAACGTTTAGTTGATCGTGATCCCAGGGTTAGCTGGCGAAACATGGGTTGGTTCATCGGATTTTGGAAGGAATAAACTTTTATAAAATACAAACATGTTTTTTTAATCAACAATATTGTATTATTTATTAGTATTATTTTACAGGTATTGATAATATCCAACAAATGCAACAGCTAAAGATCACATGACTTGTCGTATGAGTACCATGTGTTAAAATATAATAAATAACTATTCTAGCTGTCAGACAAGTTTCTTCCTAAGAAAATTGAACTGTACAAATATATGGAAATAGAGTGATAAATTTTTTTATTAGTTTGTATTTCAATATGGTTATGAGAATAGCCATGAGATACAAATTATATGAATCACCAGCCCTTATATGGATGTTAATTTAACACTCAAAAAAATTAGGATTGAAATAGATAAAACATAGGAATACTTTCATAACATTGTATTCATATTGGTGCATACAGTTTTTGAGCATTGTACTACTGCCTATATGAAAAATCCATCTTTAGAAATTTTATTTTATTTTCTTAAACTACAGTCATGAGTATTTAAGCTACCCAAATATATTTAAAATCCACTATACATTGGGAATAACTAACCTTAATCACATTTAGGCCTACATCTACAATTCAGAACCAATATAATGTACTAAAATACAGGTCTATATTTGGAACGGTAAGATTGTACTTACCTTTTAATGTTTCCTCAACCACCTCTACAACTCTGTCTATTTGCTGTACTCCAACAACACTCAGTCCCCGAAGGAAGTCTGTCTTGGGGGCTCCTTGTGGGACACAGCCGGCAACTACCACAAACTTGCCCTGCTTTTGACCGGCTTCTATCTCATTCCTTAAAAATATGTCAAGCATTGCAAACATTTTTATTTAACATCCAAATGTCAAAAAACAAACAAGGTTATGTTTTGTGTTTTTGTTACAGTGTCATACTTCCTGTTCAGATTGTACACATAAATGATAATTACTCAAAATGAGGTAGGAATGAGGAAGGAAGCATTTTAGAGGTGATCTAACTGCATCAGCTGGGAAGGAAGATGGAAAACCATAGATAACGAAAGCCACATTCAGGATAACTGACCGGGATTAGAACCCTGAGCTCCCTGTCTTCAACAGACCAGTCTAACATGTGTGACGCCTTAGGCCTGTCGGCCAATGAGGCAGATAGCACACAAAGATAGGCCCATGTATAAATTTGTGTTTCACATGGAATGTTCTTTTTTTCTACCAAAATTTGAAAGGTTTTATTGAACTAGGAGGAAGAATACTTAGAAGTTTAATCATTTATGCATTCCATTGTAATAGGCACATCACATATATTTAAAATTGAATTAAAATAGTTAGTCACCTCTAAAATATTATTTTATAAGATTCATATAGTTGAGACTATCCCCTTACCAATGCAAATAACATATATTTATAAGAAAATTAAAAAAATAATTGATCTAGGCTCATTTCATATTGGATGCAAGCATTGAAACTTTTCATGACTTTCTTACACGGTGACTTACCAAGGGTGCCCATGTAAATTTTACAAATGGAGGGTGGATTGGAGTTACATCTGCCGTGGGTGTGGCAGACCACTCCATCCCCCCTACTCGAGAGAAAATTTCAAGATTTTAACCTCGTGGGAGGGAATTTTAGAGCATCTGAACATAATTTTGAACTATATGAGTTTCAAAGGCCAATTTTCACAACAAAAAATTATTTAAATATAAATCCCAAATACACAATTTTATTTTTTTAATAATAATTAATAAAAACAATTAGATATTATAAAGTGATAAAGGGGGCTGCAGCCCCCCTTATCACCACCCATTTCTGGGCTCTCATGTGACTTACTACTACACAAATACAAGAGCTAATATTTATCAGAAACATCATGCAAATAGCAAATTTTTACTCTCTAGCACAACAATGAAATACAAAACACACAGGTGTAGTTAAAAATACCCCCTTGCCATGGTTTTCTCCCATAACACCTCACCTCTCAGTACCTTCTTTGGATCCAAGTACTGTAGCTAGTTTTAAGCAACCCTCCTTATTACTTTCAAAGGGGGATAAGTATGATATAATAGTATCATAACATTAATTTGTATAGGAATTCTCAACTAAACTTTAATTAATACAAGAAGAATGTATTTCAAATAGTTGTAACTAAACTTTATTTAATACAAGAAGAATACATTTCAAATAGTTGTAATATATTAAATCTTACCTAAAATGATCCTCTGCAGGATTTTTTACAGTACAACTGTTTAATAACCATAAATCTGCTATTTGCTTGTCATCTGAAAAATAAACCATTTATTATATTGTTAACAATTAGTTAGGCCTAATGAGAACTCTGAAATAACTAGGGTGTGTTTGTTAAATTGCATGATTGGGAGGAGCTTGAAAGTTAACATACTAGTTTAGTTTCTAAAAGTAAATTGTAAGTATGTAACTCATTTTAAGAATGAGTACCGGTACCAGCATTAAACTTTGCGTGCCCTATGTATTATAATATTTAAGCTAAGTTTAGTTATAATAATAATAATAATAATAATGTGATTCAAACTAATTTAAACATCTTACCCGTTAGCTTGTAGCCATATGCCGCCAGTTGTCCAGCCATATATTCACTGTCTGAGTTGTTGTGGGCACACCCCCAAGTTTTCAAATAAATAGTTTGAGTTCCCGGTATTATGCTTTTTAGGAAAATGTTCTCCCCTGGTTCATCAACTTTGGGTATAATAGGTTCATTATGTTTTTTCCTTGCTCTAACTGTGACAGATTTTTTATTACTATATCTTTCTTTGGGTGTGATGTCTTGAGATGTTATGAGGTCTTCTATATCCTCAATAATTTCAATACAGGATGTAGTCATCTGAAATATGATACCTATTTATAATGTTAATTTTAAAACAAAAATTGTGGGTGTGCATTAAAATAATTGCAAAATGAAAAGAGTAGCCTAAACTTTAATGAAAAAAAGAAGCAATTAATATTCAAGTAGAGTTGAATGACAATGTTGTGAGCCTTATCTAAATATTTGAATTTTATTAAATCTACATTCATATATTTTCTCAAAACTGTGTATCCTAAAGTGTTACTTTTGAAAGATGGTGTCAATTTTGACTGAAGATAAATAGTGATCAATTTGTCAATATTGACTTTATTTTATTTATTGGTTTCATTTTTTCAAATGTTTTTCCTATGGCAAGACAACTATAACCCCTATCTGACCACTATTTACCTGAGAGGTACAGCCATAGCCCAAATTACATGCACAGAACCCCATCATTAGACACCAGGCATTCCCACTTCTCGTCTTATCAATTCTTACCAAAACAACAATTGTCTGTTTCTACAAGAACCAATAAAAAGCTAATTGTAGAGCTTTCATTACCACCTATCTCAATTGTGAGTCATCCACGTGACAATGTACACCCACAATCTGGACACACATGTGGAGATTGGTTTTATGCCTTAAAATAAATGTTTGAGGCTGTATTGTAGAAAAGCTTTGTGGGTAAGTCGACTTTGGTGATCTCAAGGTAAAGGGCTCGCCTCAGGACCCAATGTTATTATTATTAGCACCACGTCTTACTACCCATTCTGGTTATACACACTTATGCTAATGTGTAATGGTAGGGTGATTGTGAGATGAGATGGAGGACCTACAGTTTAAAAAGGAATCCGAACCACGGTGGAGGCCTGGCATTCCCTATATTCATAAGTTGTGATTAATACATGTCTTGTCAGGTGTAAAGGAAGGGAGGAAGGGTTTGGCAATCAGGTAAATCTGTGCCGGGACCGAGGATTGAACCCCGGACCCATAGAACAGAAGTCTGACACCTTACCACTAGACCATCAGGTCCCTACCTGATCCAATGTTCATGGGTTCAATCCCAACCAGGGTCAACAGATTTTTCATGAGTGATAAAAATCCTTAGCCCAACTTCCTTCAAAGTGGAAAAAAACAACATATTAGTTGTGGCATTTAAAATAACCCTGGAAGGTATGTGAAAATAACTTTCCCTGAAAAAAATGGTATGGTCTTTCACTCTCGCTCATATAAATTCTTGTGTACTGATACAATCCGTCAGTTCAGAAAATAATTGTTCCAAATAAATAACAAAATAAATTATATAATTAAACTACATGTTTGGATTAAACCAGAGAAAGCCATTAGTTTGATATAAAATTAAATACAATTTAATTAAAATCTTTACACAAAATTAAAGACTCTTTAAGATTAATTTTGAGAGCAAAATAAAAGAGAAGCTTAAGCTAATTTAATTTTGTAGCTATGGAAACATTAAGAGCAGGTCCACAATTGCTCTAGTATAAATTATATTCAATGGGGAGGTTGAAAGAAAGTAAGCAGTACCCTTAGGATACAAAAATATAGGACATATTTGAAAAATGTATAGGACACTTTAAACAAGCCCCCCACCTCACCCCCTCCTGACACTTTGAGAAGTGATGAGAATCAGTAGAGCCGCTGACTTTGAGCATTTAAGAAAAACAGCTGATTTTTGGTGTTCTGCAAAGCACAAACTAGAATATGTTAATGTTTTAACGCTTGAGTTTAATTAAAAAAGAGAAAGAAAAAAAAATATTGTAGATGCATCCAATAATAATTTTAAGGATGTTAATGGCTGTTTTGTCACACTGTTTCATGAAATTAGAGAAGATGATTTAAAGGTTTTTTTTAATAATTTCCATGGCTCATCTTTTGATGAGCTGTCTATTATTTTTAATTGTTTGCTACAGAAAAAAAAGACACTAACATTTTAAGCCAGCCTAAAGTTTTTTTCAGCCGATTACTGTAGTCATTGCAGCTGATATCTACAATGTTAACAAGGTGTGACTTGAAACATAGCTTTTTGTAGTGCGCTATAGCTCACATGCGTGCGTGTGAAAGGTTACATAAGACTCAATACCCTGCTAGTGGTAGAGAGAGCTGGCAGCTGATTCGGGAGATCCAGCAACTGGCTCACTAGAGCCAACAACTCGTTTATTCGTGCTCGTGTAAATGTCTACATTAGACACAATGCCCTACTGGAATTTTAAACTCTCGTGAACCAGCTCAGGCAAGCTTGTCTGAAAGAGGCCTTACAATACATAATGTATGAAAAATTACCAAATTAAAGTATACAAGTAAAACAAGCCTTAGCAAACCCCACTCCCCATATAGCAGATATGTCTGAACCGTCTCTCCTACTTTATAAGCTATAAGATAAAATAATTGAGAATGCAGTGAGTGGACTGAGGTGTATATAGCAAGAAAAGGTATAGAAACAGAGAAATACTGGAGTAAATTATTTATGAAAATCAGTAGATATTGTAATATTTAATAAGTCAATCCAACACATCCACGACAGCATGTCCAAACCTCCATGTTTTACTTGTTTTAGTCAACCTCGGTGGTCTTGGGGTGGAGTGCTCGCCTCAGGATTCAATGTTTGTGGGTTCAAACACAGCTGGGGTCGGCAAATTTTTCTCGGTGGATAAAAATCTGTAGCAGAACTTCCTTCATAGGGGGAGTAAAGCAGTCGGTCCCATATCGATTGGGGTGTGTAAAAGAAACCTGGAAGGTATGTGAAAATACCTTTCCCGTCAAAATCGGTAGGCCCGTTCGCTCTCGCTTATATAAATTTTAGTGTGCTGATATAATCAGTAGGTTCTGAAAGTGCATATTAAAAATCTCAAATAAAAAATATACTTGTTTTATATTTTTTTGTTTAATCCACTCCAAACTATTTTCTTTATTAAATAAGCAACAATTCAAAATATATATAAGAAACCCAAATGAGCTTAAAATAATAAAAATGGGGTTGTTCACAAAAGAGGTTAGTGTTTGTATAGATAGAAACCAAAAAATATATTTTAAAAAAAACAATGGAAATATTTAGCTAAAAAATTATAGGATGTATTTAAAAAAATATAGGAAATACAGGACACATGCTGAAAATATAGGAATTATAGGACAAGACGTGGGAACCCTGAGTAAGGAAATAAGTGTAGTGATTGAGCTGCAAAAGCAAAGAACAATGTGATGGAAAAATACTTTTATGAAAAATTCACCCTCATTCCAACTTGAGTCCAAACTTCTGAGGTCAAAGTCAGGTATGATATGTCAGTAAGACAGACTAGTGGTGAACTAACTTTGCTCCCAACAAAGGTTAGTTAAGTTGAATTCTGTGTAGGTGAGTGGGTGTGACCATATATAAGTACAATGAATGACAAAATAAGTTAAGTTTGTAAATAAATGAAGGTGGTGTCTGTTAATGTGTATTTCCAAGGGTGGAAATATCCTTGCTGGGAATGGGAGGGGAGGGTTCATGGTGACCAAATGTCCTCTATTACCCAGATATTACCTCTTTTTGAGAGTTTAAATATGTTTGGGAGTATAGTTTTAAAGTCAATACTGTCCAGGTTTTTGACCAGCGACATTACAATCACAAAAAAAATCAGTAATTAGGTCATGTTTAATATTAAGATACTCTCTTGTTTGGTTAATTTAGATATGATGTTATTGTCTGTAGGTAAACTTGAATGTTTTCTGAAATTGTCAAAGTGTAAATACAAAATTACAGATGAGTTTCAGAAAAAAAAATGTTTTTGGAGTGGTCAATAAGCAAAAACAAGAAATATTTTATGAATAGGCCTAGATATAAAGTGTCAATATAATTTTAAGCACAGGTCATGTGAACAATTTTATGAAACTATATTAGTATTATAATACTTACTACCTATTCTGGTTATACGCCTAAATACTAGTTACTCTAATGGGTTAAGAATTGGGAGAGCTGAATATAGATGAAGTGAACCAGCATTTGTGTGGAGGGAGAGTGGAAAATCATTGATTAGAAACCACTCCCAGTCCACCCGACCGAGAGTCAAACCTTGATCTCCCCATCATCAGCAGTCTAGCTCAACACGAAATTTGAGCATAAGCAAACTATGCTACCAAATCTGGTCAAATATATTAGAATTGTTAGTGAACTTTAGAAGAAAATGAAATTAGTGAAAAATAACTTGGGCATTAATTATGTTTTTAAGATGTCATTTGAATGTTTAATAGAATGTTTATACATCGACTATGCTCATCTAATTCAATTTCCTGTATAATTATTTCTTAGGAATTAGGATTTGTGAAGGAAAATCATTATAATTTATAAAACCAATTTGAAAATGTGTTCTTTTTTTGCCTCCAAACTTAACATAAGCTTCTTACAAGGGTAGCCAAATTGTGGATCAGTGTCTGTTACAAAAGAGTTGGTTACTACAGAATATTATTGCTTATTAATCGGCTCTATAATATTTAGTTAAAATGGCTCCAGTCATGCAATTTTACCGATTTTTCAATAATATTTGTTGCTGCATCACTTAGGTGAGTGGGCAGAAGTACCTGGGCACCGCTTTTCTTTGCTTCAAACATAGAGATATTTTTTTAATTTCTTCCAACCTTAGTATTTGATAGAAAAATCTAATTTAAGATTTAAAATTCCAGCTTCAAGGTGCAAATGTTTATGTAAAGGGTGGGAGTGGATCCAGAATTTTCATAAGGGGGGTGAGAGGCTCAAGGAACTGGGCCGAGAGGAGGTTTCACTTTGGGAAATTCTGACAGAAAAACTCTTCAAAATTTGAGAGTAACTTGTCTCAAAAAGTATTCATAATCATCATTATATTGATCATATAACAATTTTACTAATAAAAATTAAATAAATTACATCTAGCTAAGTTATTCATGATTATTTTCTCAGTAATTTTGTATGTGTAAATATAATGACGTTATGGATTTATGCCAGTTTATTAACATTTTCAAGAAAGGATTTGGGTTCTAAGAAAAGGAAAATACTTATAATTATAGAGCTTATTATTTAAAAAAAAATACTAACAAAATACTGTAGGCCTACAGCTAGGCATTATTTTATATTTTACTCTATTATATAATTACTGATTATTTACTTCTACATTATTATTATAGCCCTATTATTTTATTTTTAAACATACAGTGGCAATGAGCCAGATGTATGACATTACTACTGGCACCGTTGCATATTCACAACATTCCTGCATGGCTCCAATTAAAACTCCTTTATCTAAAAAAATAAACTTTTTTAAAAATGTTTGATAAAATTAGACTACACAGCAGGAAGTAATTGAGGAATACTTGGAGGGGATCCGACCTATCGGTAATTACCAATACACTTAATTTACAATTAAAAAAATTACAGCCGTCACAAAAATTCAACAGCACCAGTCACAGGAGGTTAATTGACAGTACAACTAATAGTTACTATAACATACATGTAATTGGTTTAATTTTTTTAATCATTATTGTTTATACTAACTTTAAAGAAAATCTTGTGGGGAGCATCTGCCTTTGACACAGGGGCTACTGCTTGTAAAATGTCAACCCTCTGCGTGTAGTAGATATAGTGCAATGCTCAAAACAGACAAACTCTTCATTTTATTGATAGAGAAAGCCAAGTGTTTTTTTTATAATCTTGAATCTACTATCATTGGATTCTTTGTGAGTGTAATGCTAAACCATAAATGTGATTTTCAGATATTTTAGAGAGAAAAAATTGTCTAAAAAGTATTGTTCGTAGGTTTCATCCTCGAAAATGTGATTATGTAGATTACACAATTTAGTAGTTATAAGGACATTGTTGAACAAGATCATTTTGGCTTGCAAGATTGTTAAGTCTGGCAAGAGACTAGGCCTAAGGATTACAGCAAACTTAAGAGAATATGTTAGTTTTGAGAGTAATTGTTTTTTAAGAGCTGATTAAATTGTATTAATGTAAAATAAGTAATATCATTATTATTAAATAAAATATCAAGCAAATATGTATTGTGATTTAGTTAATAGGATAAAAGTACCTTTAGGCCTAGCCCTAGGGTAAAACCTTGTTAATACGTTCTAATTGGGAGAAGACAGCCTAGAGAAAATTCTTATTAAGCGGGAGAATAAGGGGATACAGTATTTTAACAAATTTTAAATTAGAGTAACTGAATGAGTTTAATCAAATGTTAATTTATTTGATTTATAACTTAATATGTACTTAATTAATTCTATTTACAGGAAAACACTTTTTTGATTACAACATGTAAATATTAAGCTTTTACTATCAGATATCACTGTATTTTACAATTCTCTTTTAACTTTGTGCTTGTTAACCAATAAAATATATTTCATTATTTATTTCCCTTCAGATTATCAAGAATATCATAATACCACGGTTTTACTGTAATTATTTGTTGAGTGCATCGAGTTTTACTTCGTAGTTATATAAATGTTACCTTGATACAATATAATTTTAAAATTAGTATATAAATTAATTTCCTAAATTACTTTGAGTACTAATTTTTCATTCAAAAAAAATTAACGTCAAAATAGAAACTACGCACCTTTGCCGGCTTTACGCTAGAAAGCAGCAGCCTCAGCGACTGTTTATTTTTACCATAGCCAATTCAATTTAATTTTCAATTTTTATTTATTAATAAAAATCTCCATAACTATAATGATTTTTAAATAATATGATATTTATGTAAAAATTATTATTATTAAATAAATGAGTGATTATGTTTATGAAAACATTGAGAATTGACAATTAGATAATAATGTATGTGTTTTGTTGACTTGTATCTGTTCTGATAATGGGATAGCTGTAACATAAAATAAAGAATTTCTACCAAAAAGTGTGACCTAAGTCTAGTTCATCTTTAGGCCTCTTTGTGTCTCTGCTATATTATGGATAGATTGTAAAACTCTATATAGTAAGCGATTTTCTTTAAAAGTGACGTTTATTAAGCTGCCATCTTTAGTTACTGTTTGTTGGAATTTGGAATATTGATACATGTCCATGTAAAATAGTGATCTATATACTATACCGGATGGACATAAGCAAATCCCTTGCAATGTACCAAATCAAGACGCTCGAGTTTGTCGTAAAGTAAAAAGCGTCATAATAAGTATACCTTAATAAGAATGGAGTGAAGAAATACAAAACAAGTGAGTTCAAATAGGCAATATAAATAATACACATCTGCAGTGGTGTGTATTTCATATAAGCAAGGTACACATTGTTTACCCAGAGACAAATAGACACCAAATACAATTACCATTAACAAAAAAAAAGTTATGACTGTCAGTTCAATCATTGATATGCTATTATTTGATATAGAATGTGTTCCTTGTTCTACATACAAAGCTAAATGTGTAAAAGATTTTGCTTCTTCCTACACTTGACTGTAATCTGCGAGCGAATAGCGCCGCACCTGCGTAGTACGTTCCTCAAAGCTGTGTACTCGCGTCCAGTAGATCGCTCTTGGCTGTTATCGCCACAGGAAGCGCAATCACCTGGGAGCAGACCCTTGTGTTCCTAAAATGCTACACATTTTTTGGATATTACCTTACTATATGTGACATAAACAGTATTAAAATAAAAAATTAAATGTATTTAGTTTTTAAAACAATCACCAGTCAATAATGGTTATACTTTTTAACGTATTAATGTATTGGGTTAGGTTATATGTGTAAGTTGTGTAACGTGGTATTCACAGTGTGTATGACGTTAAGGTATGCAATCTTGCTTCTTACGTATTATACTGTTGAGAGGCATGGATATCCAATCGAGACCATGTGGATCTACAGATCAAGCAAAATGTGATTGCGTCATAGGCAACACTTTAAAACATAGCTTTACTTCGTGTACTTTCGAAGAGAAAAAAACAAATAATACAATGTGGTAGACCTGCACCTGAACCGAATGTTTGTACAAAAGTAAAATCATGTCTAAGGCGTTTCAGCTCACATTTGTTCAATAATAATGAATGGTTGACGGGATGTCCTCATGTACAAAAGTTAAACTGTTGCTCTAGTCTTCTTTTTTCAAATGACAAGTGTGTTTGGAACAATACTGGATACAATGACATGGCCAACAAATACAAAGCCATTAAAACACGGTTTGTCCGAAAATCATTTGCAAGCCTTGATTGCTGAAAAAAGTGTGGTAAAACTAGAATTGACCTAATGCTATATGAACAGAAAAAAATACGGGATTTACAGAACAATGAACTTGTTAGGGAGAATAGAGAAATTATGAAGCGATTCATGGATGTAGTATGTTTTTTAGCACGGCAATAACTGGCATTTAGAGGCCACAACGAAACGAATGAGTCTTTCAATAAAGGTAATTGCGTTGAACTAGTGAATCTTTTTAAATGAGTATGGGGAAAAATTGAAAAACAGTTTAGAACATACATATATATTTACGGGACTATCGAATTTGATTCAAAATGATTTGATCAATGCCCTTTCAAATGTGTTACTGTCTAATCTAAAAAGAGATCAATGAAACTAATTTTGTTTCCATCACACTGGAAGAAACAACAGATGTAAACAAATTTTCCCAATTTTCTCCTGTCTTTCGCTATGTAACTCAAGATGGACAGGTACCTGAGAGATTTTTGGGCTTCAGAAATATTTCTGATGACAGAACAGCGGAAGCACTATATATCTATGTTGTAAAATTGATACAGGAGTATGATTGTGAACAAAAGCTGATTGCACAAGCTACGACGGGGCTGCGGTCATGGCTGGGCACTTGAATGGATTACAATCCAAAGTAAGAGATACATTTCCGAATGTAATTATTGTACACTGCTTCGCTCACTGGCTGAATCTTGTATTGTCGCAGGGCGTGTCCCTTATAAAAGATTGCAGATTTTTTTCTTACTTTGAATGGTCTAGCATAATTTTTTTCAAAATCAACCAAAAGAACACGAGCTCTGGATGAAGAAACGAAGAAAAGGCTTCCAAGAGTAGTTTCTACACGCTGGAATTATAATTCTAGATTGGTTTAAACTGTTTACGAGTATAGGAAACAACTAATTTCGTTGTCTTGCACGATTACAAATACAGAGGAAAAATGGGATCAAGAAGCGTACATTGCTGCCCGTGGATTTGAAGTATCGATTCTTGATTTAAATTTAAATTTTCCACTTAATACATTTGCTGATATTTTCCCTCTTACTGATAGATTAGTTGATACGTTGCTAGCCAAAATTAATGACATCGGTTAATGCATAAACAAAGTAAAGGAATTTCAAGATTAATTGAAAAACAACTCTGAAGGATTTGAGAGAATCTGGACCAAAAAAAGAAGAAGAGTTTGTCATAAATAAGCCTGAAAAAAATCCAAGAAATTCTGACACCTATGATTTAAAAATATATTACAAACGCCTATACTGTGAGATCTTGGACACACTATACAGCTAAGTGATAGGTTCAAGAACTTGGACACATTACGTTTTCTAGAACTTTTACATATTAATAATTCTGAACAATACAAACGCAGTTTCCCTGAAATGGTTTTCCAGAGCTTAAAGGACAGCTATGGTAGTATGTTTGATTTCCCTACTTTAAGATCACAGCTTGTAGTCACCTACATTTCACAGGATTTGCGTCACAAAAATGTCAGTGATTTGCATGTTTTTATTAAATCAAATTACATACAAAGAGCATATTGTCACGTGGTAAAACTGTGTGAACTTATTGTAACCATCCCGACAACAAGCGCTTCCATTGAGAGAAGTTTCTAAGTATTAAAGAGAATAAAAAATTATGCACGCAATTCACAAGGCCAAGAGAGGCTCACAGACTTGTCAGTGCTATCCATTTAAAAAGGTCTTCTACAACAATTAAGGTGAAATCCGCAGTTTTACGATCTCGTGATTGAGGAATTTGCTAAGGAGAATAGAATAATCCAGCTCATTTACAAATAAGATACGTACCTTAATATATTTAATATAAAATTTTAAAAATCTTGATAGCCTACCCTATAAAAATAGACACCACACGCCACTGTACATATGTAATGATATATATTTATGCTGTTTCTTTCTCAAATATGAATAAAACCAAGAACTATCTCAAGAAAAAATCTATTTCAATAGGCTGTTTGTAAACTAAACTAAGCAAAATATTAACTTTCATAGTTCCTAAAGTACGAATCCTAGTACTATGGTGCTTTGAAATTTGCTTTTTATACACTGTACTTATGACAAACTATTGACTACGTTTTCTTATGCTTGTTTCTAAATCTTTATACATATAGTATTGGTAAAAAAAACTTAAATCATTTTTAAATCCCAAACATAATAAATATATTATGGCAGCCTCTTTATTTAAGCTTTTTTATTTTTCAAATGTGTTTGTGGGGTTGTCCTCTCCACGAAGCCCACAATAGCAGGATCCGGGATAGCTTACTAAAACCAATCTCGACAGTTCCTCTATGGCCTTTAAATGGCATGAGGGTTGAAAGGAAGGGAAAGAGGTTAAGGCGCAAGCACCTCTTATATTTCCCCTAGACAATCAGTAGAGGTAGGATTAAAGCAAAGTTTAAACTGCCTCTTGCTGCCGTGGGATGAAAGAATAACTGTAAAATCAACCTAGTGCCCATTTTCAATGTTGGAGCATGCGCAGAATCAATTATACTTTAGTTGTGATTACTGGCTGGTTTCATATGGGTCATGATTTGTTTTATTAAGGTGTTAGTCTTTATTTTATATTTTATTTTACATATTATTTATTTTAAATAAATATAGATTTATATTTTTAATATGTGTGTGTGAGTAGCGAGGAATGTGTACGTAGTAAATTTTTAAATTTAATTTATTTTTATGAAATTATTATATTTTCGCTTTACACCAAAAATGCTCATCTTAAAATTAGTTTCATGATTTATAGTTTATTTTGACTTAAATTATGAACCCAAGAATTTAATGCTAAAAAATATATTCAAGGCTGCTTGCCCAGCTTTCGAGCCCACCAACTGTCACTAAAAAATAATAAAGTCCATCTGTTATTTCACATCAGTAGGGCCTTATTACTTTGTAGCATACGTTATAGGTCTACTTTTTACCATATACCATAACCATAGTTTGTTCAAGATCTTGTAAATACTCTTTATAATAAAAATTATAATTATAGGATTATTATTAAATGGTGGCACAGTAATATAAAATACACAATCTTAATATATAACTATTCTTTGCCTAAACTAGATTTTGTTAACATTTTGAAGATTAAATTATAGGCAAAATTGGATGGGTTAACATGTAGTTATAAAATTATAAATTAGGCACTTATAAATATAACGATTTAGCATAGGCAAACACACGTGTTGAACAAAACTTAGACCCTTTTATCAGAATAACGTGTTAAGCCCCACACGTCTGCCTTACAACTTTCGATACCTTTTACACGAGTTGAATTTCAATTAATTCGGTTACATGACTGACTTTGAATAGTATTAACTCCTTTCTAAACTTTTTTTTCCCCCCATATTTGTTGCAAAACCCCATATTTTCTATCAATGTTATCACCAAAAAATTTAAAAATCTTTCCACATTGGTACCTCATGCATTTTCACTATCGTCATCACGTCTAAGCAACTAGTAAAACACACTTTAACTGTACCGCGTCGATCGCTGTAGGATGTACAAATATATTTATTTTCTTGTTAAGTATACTAGATGGCAATTTGAAGCTAATTATTATAACGCAATGGCACTATTCAATATAATTGATTATGTACGGGAACACAAAAATTACTCTTAATATAGGCCTAAATTTAATAATACATTTTAAATACAAATATTGACCAATTTTATACACAATAAAAGCTGCCTCACTCCCATACTGATTAATACCAATAAATGATAATGTACGGAATTAATAAAATGTTTTTGAAATCAATAGTTTTTCTCAAAATGTATTTGTTTAAATGTTCAACATACATAAAATAATATGCTCTTTACAATAAACTAAAATACTGACGATACTTTTAAAAGAGTCAGTCATAACAGTAGGGCTATGTTTCACATGG
The DNA here is from genome assembly GCA_902151445.1 of Timema monikensis. Taxonomy (NCBI): domain Eukaryota; kingdom Metazoa; phylum Arthropoda; class Insecta; order Phasmatodea; family Timematidae; genus Timema; species Timema monikensis. The sequence continues at coordinate 92,217 of CABFVZ010000547.1, read as the reverse complement.
GAGAAGCAAAATACTTAAAGGTTATTTTAAATGTTGGGATGGCAAATCTTAGATATTGTAAGTTTCCAGTGTGAGAAATTTGTATGTAGGCCTACAACATAAAACCAACTCAAATAGTCCCCAAGTTTCAAGTCTCCCGGGGACTCAGCTGGAATATGACTTGGATGTACAATAATGCTTCATCGGCTTTATAGCCCATTCGGGTACGATAAACTTGAATACAAAAGTATTGATTTTGTAAATAGGTTACCTAAGCTTCAATAAATTCAGTAGGTATCTATTTAGATAGTTTCTATTCTAAGTTTGGTTGTATTGTATATATACGGGTATATATATCTTGTTAAATAACTGAGTTAATATAGTTTTCTTCAAAATTATTTGGTGGCGTGTTATTAATAATTATACATTTTAATTATCATGTAATATATAGTCCTCTTTGGTACTGTACTGATTGTACATTGCATTCTGTTCTGGTGTCACAAGTAAGATTTTTAAATATCTCATTATTTTTTCTTAATGTACTGAATAGCATTTTTCTTAATCCTAAAAAGAATCCCACTCGTGTTTTGTTGGTTAATCCTAACTACACTAGTAAAGTATTATTTAAAGGGTACTAATATATTCGCCTTCAATATCTAAACTTGTTTGAGTCTTAAGCCCCATCCAGATTTGAACATAACAACGAACACGAACATGTTCGTGACAAGTGTGGACGGTTCTGTTCGGCACCGATCCACCAGTTGTCGGTTTTTATCCCGTCGCATCAAAGGATATTCATGTTCGGCCATGTTCTAGTTTGGATGCCTTCGCGAAAATTTACGCGAACATTTCCCCGAACATAATCAATGGCCGGACAGCAGTGAAGTCACTCCTGTGTTTTGATTTTTGTAAGTCAACATATATCTTTAGGCGAGTGTGTTTCATAGTGTAAATGTTGAATTAATAATAGTAATTAATATCTCCTTATCTTAGCATATTGTAGAAAAATGTAGTGGTCAAAAGAAGTGCAAACTAAGCTCATAGAGCTCTATAAGTCCAGGTAATATGGAAACCTAAAAATTCAGATCACAATTAATAAAATAAAAACAGTATGCGTGGAGGAGATTGGGGTTCAGCTGGACAGGGATGGGAACGAGTGCAATAAAAAAATGGAAATAATGTTAGCCACCCTTAGAAAGGAATAAAAGAGATAACATCGGTACAGGAAAAGCTAAGAAATTATTTATAAACTAATATATATAGATATATATGTATTAGTTTATAAATAATATATATATATATATATATTAGTTTAATGTAATATTTAACCTACAAAAAAGTAATATATATATATATATATATTACTTTTTTGTAGGTTAAATATTTGCTTGACCTCACCGAGCAAAATACGCCCTAAGTCGAGTACTTAGGGATAAACAGGGGAGGATTTTTTTTCCCTGCGTCCTACTACCCATTCAGACTATATGCCTATGTACTAATTACACTAATGGACTAGGGATGAGATAAATGTAATTTAAAGAATGTGCACCCATATTTGCGTGGAGAGTGTAAGTAAATCATTTAGGAAAAACCCCTACACTGCACCCGACTGTGATCGAACTCTGAACTACCCATCCTCGGCAGTCTAGTATAACACTAGAGTGACGCCTTAGACCTTGCGGCCACCGAGGCGGTTAAGAAGAGTGCTAAAGCATTCTTTTTTTACTTGATTTTATGTTAATGATGCTGCATCTTTTTACCTGTTGCTAATTTCCCAGTTGGTATACCTCGATTTACTAATACGACTTAATAGACTGGTTGTTTACCAAATAGGAGATGTTGTTTGTAAAATTAAAATAAAGTTAACACTCAAAGTAATTTTTTAAATCTGTGTATAACAATCTTTACTTAAATACAATATTTTGTTGTTTGTTTAATATATCACAATAAACACACACGCGTGCGTTTTTTTCTCCAGTTGTTTAATTTAATATCAGTTTTATCTTTTATTCTTTATTACAAATAATTAAAAATGCAACCAACTATAGGAACACGATGAGAGCCTGTTCACGAACGTGTTTTGTTCAAGACTGGACACCCGTCCACAGTGAACTGAACAACAAACATGTTCGTGGAAATGCTCGTGTTCGTTGTACTGTTATAGCCTGGACGCAGCTTTATACAACTCATATCAATTAACACATATAATGTTTCAAATTTTTTTAAAGATTGAATTAAGGCCAAATAAAAATATCCACCCATTTCACAATCACCCTACCATTACACATTAGCGTAAGTGCATATATCCCGAATGGGTAGTAAGACGTGGTGTTAATAATAATAATTATTTGGAAACCCTCTCCATCCATGACTCACCCTTCTTTTTCATACACCCACACACAGATAAAAACTGTTGGCGCTGATTTTTATCCATCTTACAAGTTTAGGAGGCTTTATTTTAAAATGTATTGATGTATATACAATATATATATTTATTTATCTTGATATTTTATTGAAAAAACTGTATTTTAAAATTACATTGTGCATTTAAAATTAATAATACATTTGCTAAACACCATCACACAGAAACATAGAGGGCATTATCAGAACTAGTTAATAAAAGGCGAGCTTTCACATTGCAGCATCATGTTGTTGAATTTCGTAGGCTACGCCTTTGTAGACAGAGATAAGTTATAGAAGTGACGGTTGATCTTGATCTTTTAGTGTGTAAGTTTTCTGTTTATTTTCATCCATAACATAATTTTAACATAAGATGCCACCAAGAAGACGTGAAAAAGAACCTGAAACGATCAAAAATCCTAGAATGGATCAACTACAGGGCGACCATGAACATTTCCTACAAGTATTTGAAAGTAAGAGTAACTTTTGTATTCTTTTTTTTCCTTGGAGGTAAACAGCTTATTTTAGGGCGTTCATGGAATTTCTGCTAGGTGTTACTTTTTTTCATGGATAAAAATCTTATAAAACATTTAATTGAAATCAATAAGAATTTAATTGCCATATAAGAAACCATGTTAAAATTTTGGTTTTTTAAGGAAGTCTTTTAATACGTGTGAAAATTTTAATCAAAATACAATTTTTTACCACTTCAGGAATTCCATTAGAAAATATTGTTTTTCATTGATATAGCACGAACGCACTACGTTTATGTGAATATTTGCTCTTAGGTTTATTTATGCATATATTTGTCTGTTTATATATATATTTTCAGTTATGTACCAGATGAAATTAAAGCAAAAAGTATTTCTTCATCAATGTTTTAAAGGTTCCCAGGTGATACAAAAGTTTAAATCACTAGGCTTGAAAAAAAAAATTAAGTATATGTTTGCAGTTTTTACAAATACTTGAACTGATAAAATAAAATAAAAACCACAACATAACTAGACTATACACAACAACAAGACATTTCACTAGGGCCTGTGAATCAATATGACTATGTAAGAAAATAAGCGAGTAAACTTTAAACACAATACTTCTCTTTAATACAATGCATGGAAAACACTTTGGACCTAAAAAAAATCTATATTATAATTTTAAGGAACCGTTAAACTTAATATATTTTGGTAGGTAATATTTCTATCTTTTCCATTTTTTAAGGTTCCCTATTTTTTATTAATTTAATTTAAGTTGGGAGGAAAGCCACTTGAGACAGCCTTCACATTTGACTAGGTACCTTAGATCCACCTAATTAGGCAACATTATATTATACAATTACACAAAATTAAATCCAGGGGATCTTGGGTTTCAGCCATATTTTTGACTTAATCCCTGCAACCAGGTTGTCTGAACATAAATCCTAGTTATAATGCTTGACCTACAATTGCTCAATTTTGTGATCAGAACATTTTTTTTAGATATAAGGCTAATCATTACAGGCCATAAGCTTAGCTTTACCCCTAATGACAGCAAGAATTTGAAAATCATATGCACAACATAAAAAAAAAGTGCAACAGATGAAAATATCAAAGAAGAAATTAATCATTGGTCCCTGCATATATTTTTATTAAATAATAAATGAGTTAACATGTAACTTATAGGCCTATAACTACTGAGCTTTTAAACAATCTTATCAAAACTAATTGGCCTGTAATAATTTAATTCCCACTTATAAATTATTATTCCTTTTTTTGTTTTACAAGGCTTTGTGTTCCTATTTTGAAAGCAATTTTGTATCATCCATGGACTAAGAATGCAGGCGAGTGAAATGAGATTTCTGAGAAGCAGGGTTGGTGTGACAAAATTTGACAAGGTAGGAAATGAGAGAGTAAAGGGAATAGTAAAGGAAGAGGCAGTTCAGGACAGGATAGAGAAAGCATGACTACGGTGGCATGGCCATGTGAGAAGAATGGATGGGGAAAGGATGCCCAGAAGGATGTAGGATATGGAAGTGGGGGTAGGAGGCTGAGAGTAAGACCAAGGGACAGATGGATAAAGGGCATAAGGAGGAGTGTGGAGGAAAGAGGAGAAGACTGGGCAAAGATGGAGGGAGAGAGGTGGTGGAGAGGTTTATGTTCCAAACAGACCCAGCCAGTCAGTAACTGGAAGCTGTTTGAATGATGACGAAAGTGCTAACCAACAGTTATTAACTGGTTAGTAAAATACAGAAGAATATATATGTTCCACCCACTTCGGTGGCTGCATGGTCTTAAGGCTTTAATTTCGCAATACTGTAGATAGACGGCCGATGACGAGGAGATCATGGTCCAGGTGAACTGAGGGCAGTTTTTCCTAGATGGACTCCTATTACAATGCAAATGTGGGTACACTCCCTTTAAATTAAACCTTCCATTATCTTAATATAGTGTACAATAGAAATTTATATCACTTCAACCACTATAAAGATACCATTTTCCTGTATGGTGGGTGTGTTCAGTCCTCCATCTTGACTCTTTATTGGCATTTATGAGGAAACCTATTTCTTTTACTGTACTTACCTTCTCTGATGAGTTTCAAAACTTTGAAGTGCAACCAACAATTTTGTACTCTACCCTTTTGCAGCAATGTCACTTGTATGGAAAATGTTTGCTTTCTTTGTCCACCTGATCTGGTTTCTTCACCTTCTTCTTGAATTATTGGTAGTTTCAACTGATGCCATTACAACTTGCAATCATGGCTTTCAAGCGTGATTTGACATCATGTTGTTTTGATTCGCTGGTGATTCTACCGCACACCTAAATTTCTTAGATCTTGGTGGCAAGCTCTATAACATTATATTCAATAATTTCAACTTCCATTTTTTGAAGATTGTCCACTGCATCAAAAAACTCTCTGATATGTTCTCTTACATCACCACTTTTCACTATTTTGTGTAGTGTAAGTTTCTTTAAAATTCTCACTTTTCTAGCAGGTCCTTTGGATTTATAAACACTGTGCAATTTTTCCAGACTTTGTTTGCAGTACTGCATCCTTTTATTTGTTTTATAGTACCGATATGTTGATAGCTAAGACTAGATAGGAGTGAGACTTCCTGTCAGCAACATCCCAGCCCTTTGTTGTTGTTTCAGTTCTCACGTCACCTTGTAATGATATCGATTCAGATCAATCTAAAATATATAAAAAGTCATGGATGAAGGTAATTTTTTTTAAAGTAACATATGTAGAGTATCCTTTTATGATTTATCCATGAAGAAACATGCGCTTTTCAGAAATAATGGGAAAAGGATTACACCACTAAAATATATTTTTTATACCATTTTTCCTGTTAAAGGAACAACTCCGCAGTATTTGGCCAAGACGCCAATTCCTTATACCAATAAGAAGCTAGCCTTCACAACACCTGTCACCAGGACTCTTTCTATTAGTTAGTTTTCACAGTGTTGACGAGGGGACCAAGAAGCAAGGGGTATGTCATATATAAACCGTTGTGTGTATGTTTAAGACAGCCAAGCAGCTACACACACACATCGCTCTAGCACCCATACTCACACAAGCAACACAGTTGGGGACTCTCAAATGCACTAGCACTGGCTCTCGCAGTCACAGTCTAACACAGAATACAATAATTTACATCAATATCACAAGTGTGTATTGATATAAAGCATTTAATTGGAGTATGTATAAGTAATTAACAGATGTCATTTGAATAAACCGTGTGTGAATCAACAGCCATCAATAATTCTCTTTGTTGTATTTTATTAATTACACCGATTTAATTAGTGCTCGACCACGGAGCAATTAACAGCTGGTTAAACAGTATTCCATACAGTGATGATAGGCGCTCGGCCACGGAGCTATAGACAACCTAAATATAATCACAGCAATATTATATCAGGGAATTAATCCGTGGTGTTTCAATCGACGCCCAACACGGGGCAGTTAATTCAATAGTGTTTCATCTTCATATTACAGTTGGTCTAACTTTTTCCCCACTAACATATTACCAGGCATCGTTTTTAACTTAGAGGGCTTTCACTTTTAGTTTCCAAGTATCAAAGTCTTCCTTCCCCAAGGTTTCAATGCTTGTCGAGTACGAGGAATTAATTTTTCAAGAATATTTTAACAAAAGCACCTTTCTCTCCTTCGAGCAAAGAAATCCACAAAGAAATTCAATTTATAAAAATGCGACGATCTTAATCCATAACCTGTAGAAGTTATGCAGATTAATATTGTGATAATTGAATTACAAACTACACTTTAAAAGTCTGTAAAAAAGGTTACTTCATTTTTAATATACTTTAGAATATATTTTTGTTAATTTTATTTGCAGACATGACAATGCAAGACAAATTGTAACAGAAGAACAGCGATAAAGATGACACCGGGGGGTAAATAATACGATAGTGTAATGCAGCGGTTCTCAAACTAGGGTACACGGGCAACTTTCAGGGGATATGTGAGCAGCTCTCAAGAGAAAACTGATAAAATAACAGGGGACTTTAGGGAAAACCCTAATTGGAAGCAATTAATGTTATCTGGTTATTTCCACCCCTCTTTTTCCCGTATTTGCTTTTGGCTGGATACCGATTTCTGAGAATTTTCATCCCTCTACCTGGGACTTTATACATTACAACTATCAGTGCAACACAGTATCATTCACGAAGAATTTCATTAAGAAAGGACGTGGGGCCCATAAGTTTTACATGGCTGGACTTGAAGAAAAGAGGATTGAGGCTGATTGGAATAAACAAGAGCAAGGAGATAAAGAGAAAATAAGAAACCAAAGGGAAGAATTAAGCATATAGGAAAGTTTTGGAAAAGAAATCGCAGGAAACTAAAGAGGCAATGCAAAAAGAGAACCTGTTAGAAAAGCAAGAATCAGAAGTTTAAGAAGTTCAATCTTACAAGTCATTAGTGGCAGAAGCGAATGAAAGAATTAATAATGCAATGAAAATCAACTATCGGAAAGATTTGCAAATAACTAAAACTACTCTAGAAGCTTCGAGCATAAAATTGGAAGAAAGTGACTCTGCTTTTGAGAAAATAAGAAACAAACACAATTATATTCAAAAGAGGAAAACAATAATGTTGGACTTCTTTTGTGCAAGTCAATATGTATCAAAGAAACTCAAAAACAACTGAAAGAGTGATTAGTTTTTTTGCATATACCCCTGGTAGTAAGACGCAGGGGTAAAAATATATATTTCTTATTATGATGTTTTACAGATTATTTTTTAAATACATTTTATTTTAAGGCTGAAGACGGTCATCTTTTGATGATAATGAACATCATTATTACAATAATTATCATCATTATTATTATTATTACTATTTTGTTTCACTATCATTATTTCCAAATGATGAAGTAAAATAAATATTTTACTAAAGAGAAAATAAATTAAAAGGGGAAAGGGGGGGATATATAAGGAGGATAGCAAGGGGTTGATGATGGTTGAGCATTCCTCCTTTCTTCTTTTATAAAATACTTTTTCCTCTTTTTGCTACAGGTTCAATAACATAAAAAACATTGTTCTTAATTAAAATGTTGTTTTTTGTTATTTATTTTATTTTGGCACTATAAGGTGAATATAGTGTTTTTAACATGTCCAACTTTTTTTTTATCAAATTGGCAGTCCTACTTTTCCATCACAATGTTCTACATTTTGACACCCAAAATATGCTACGATGCCTGAGATCAATAATTTATCAATTGGTCTAATTTTTTAAAGCCTGTCATTTGGAAATGTTGTATCTCGGGGGTACATTAAACTCTTAGTCATGGCCAAGGGGTACAATCTAAAAAAAGTTTGAGAACCACTGGTGTAATGTTTACAGTACACTATAACAGACAAGGCTGAAGCTTGCTGCTATAAAACCATGTCCTACAATAGCAAATATATTAGGATGATGAGGGAAACGAAAGGACTTTGGAATGCTCACATGCTCATGGGGGATTTACATGAAATTGTGATTAAACATTTATTAAAAACATAAAGGGCATCACAATAGAGGCCCATATGCAAGGACGATGCTGAGCACGGCCAGAGTACAGGCTGAGCACTAGCAGAGCATGAGGCCTGTCGTGAAAACAGGTGTCTAGATCGTCTATGCGCGCAGTGCCATGTTGTGGAAATATCCTTTGAGTACGGGCACAGTATAGCCTGAGCAAGCCCAGCACCAGACTTTGGCGAGACTCAAGATATTGCGTCATAGATCGTACTAGCATGAGGCTCATACTCTGCCTGTACTCTGACTGTGCTCAGTTTTGTCCTTGCATACAGGCCAGAGGCTTTGTGAGAAGCGAGATTGGAGCCCTTTCAATTTTCAAATTCTATCATATCTTAGTCCCAATAAAAATGTTTTTAAATAGTTTATCATGAAGCAAGAAGCAACAAATTTGCATTGGGACACTATTCAATCTGAGAGAGTCATTTAAGATGTTGGAATCCCAAGCCACAAAATAAACGATGAATAAGACAGGAGACATTGTGCCTCAGATGTTATTAGAAAGTAAAACCAATACAAATTTACAAGGTGCACTATCACTATTCAGGGCTAGAAAAAACCTGTTCTTTTTTCTTTTAAAATAGCTTGCCCGGGTTTTTTCTGGCTTTTAGTGGTGGTTTTCAGGAAACTCTTTAACTTAGACTTCCATAAATTTGTAAAAGCTATTAGTAATGTGACTAGTATGCTGCACATAGGATATTTTATGCCAATTGCAATTAGATTTCTTTCATGTAATTTTTTTTAAACAAGGTTAAATACGTCATTATCTAATTTCCCTGTACTATATAAACTTTCTCAGTTACAACTTCACTGTACAAGCTATGAGTTATTGAACTTTAACTGCAGTAATGATTTGTAATTTTACAATATTGAAAAATAGAAAATTTTGAAAAAACATGCTTTTTGAACCAAGTGGGCCCTCTCGGCAAAATCCAGGTGGTTTTTTTTTCAGTATAAGACAATTTTTGCGAACCTTAGCACTATTAACAGAAAATAAAAACAATTTGGCATAGAGATTGGATTATTCCTTTTTGTAAAAAAAAGTTTGGTCCACATAGCAACTGCACAACTTAGAAAAAAAAGGTACAGTTGAGAGTTTTCAGCGTTTGACAGGAGATCACAGCACTTTACCACACACACTTTTTAAATTTGTAAAATTAAAACACCGTTCTTCCTTAAAATAGACAGTAAAAAAAAAAAATATATATATGTATAATGCTGTCACTCAGCATACTATATAACTAATAAGTATACTAAACACATGTCACTAGCTATACTTAATCAACAAATAAATAAATGATAACATCAAATAATTAATGATTTAAATGAGACGTGAATAATGTATTTCTCTATCGTAGTTCACAAAGCTTAAAAAAGTAGAATAGGTAATTGTCCATAAAACTATGCCACAGGTCACATTAATTCATGTTCACAACACAGCTTGACTCACTGATCTACACCTAGACTCAATCCTCTACACCTAGACTCAATCCTCTACACCTAGACTCGACCGTCTACACCTAGACCAGTCCACACTTTATCCCACACTGGTCCATCCACTTCACTGGCCTAATAGAGTTGAAATAGAATCCCTCTGCTGACTCCTTGACCTGTATGTACTTATAGGGGTTGCGGTCAGGACATGGAAAGATTGAAAGCCAGAAATTGGGGCTGGATCAAATTAGCTGAGATAGTTCTTAATTCTTATCGTGATACATTACTTCTCCTCCCTTCCATCCCCATGCCATTAAGCTTGCCTGGCTTATCTGCTGAACAAAAACAGAGACAATGACAAAAGTTTCAGCTTAGCTGTCAAACCCCATTCTTGTTACACCTGGCAAGCTGGTGAAGAGGCTTAGGAAATCAGGGTACAATTCAACGGTAGTAGTTACATAGTTCCAAGAAGCTTCATACTCTGGTCCATTCCATTGGCTTTGGTCGGTATTGGATACATTCCGTTTTATAATTTAAATCTGTTTCCACTCCTCCAGTAATTACGTGTCTAAGGAATTTAACCATCCATCTGAATAAATGGCACCCCTTTGAAACAAGATTAAAATTGGGACACGCTATCTTCTGAAACACAGCTCAAGCCCTCCAAATGTTCTTTGAATGTTCCGTTTATGACAATGCTGGCAAGATAAACTTGGCATTTTGATATAGTCAGAACATACTTCATGAGGCGTTCAACCGTAATCAGTGCACTACAAAGACCAAACAGCATCACCTTAAATTGCCAACTATATTTTCTGTAGATTGAGAAAGCAGTTTTCTTGCAGTCAGCTGGTTCACCCTCATATTGGGAGAAGCCACTGTTCATATACAATGTTGTAAGCCACTGGGCCCCTGCCATTTCATTCAAGGTGTCAACTTTTTGAGGTAAAGCATAGGGATACTTATTTTTGTGACATTAAGGTGGCTGTTATCTACAAAGAATCACTTATACTTAGAGCTATCCTTCTTGGCAAGAACCACAGGAGATGACCTGAAGTTGGCTTGATCACATCATGCTTCATCATCTCCTTTAGCAATTCATCAACCTCAAGACACATAAACATGTGTAGGTGTCTTGGAGGTTCTTTGATGGGTGACACATTTCTTTTGTGAAACTTGTGGCAAATCATGTCAGCTCTGGCCAGATCACTTGGGTCGTAGGGAAAGACAAATTTCTTCTCAATTAGAAGCGCGGCTACTTGTTTCACTTGATTAGACTTGTCTAGATGTTCAGGTGCGCTCTTAGCCAGTCACCTGTTGTAAGGGCTTTGGTAGATTGCCATAAGAATTTCACTTTTTACTGGAAGGATGATTGTTAATTTGCAGACCATTGGAAAGTTGTTCGAAGAAGTCACACACTGTCAAGATAACATATCAACCTTTATTTTTGGTATTCTTATAACCACGTAATCTAAATTGATACAGCCACAGAATTTGTGAAGGAAGTCCAAACTAAGGATTCACTCATCTTCAATTTTGGCAATGTACACAATGTACTTGCAAGTTTCCTAAATCAAATTTCATTTGTGCCTCTACCGAAACATATGCATAAGTGCTTATTATGGTCCTTATTTCACAACCTTGAAGAGTATCTGTTCGTTGTTGCCAATGAAACTGGGTGATATAAGGTTAGACCAATGTGACGTGGGTTCCCCCTCAACCACAACCTTTCGATGTGCTGTTCCATCCAACATTCCTTCCATAAGTAGAGCGTTGTCTTCATTTCTGAGGGATAACACATTAAAGATAACTGTGAGAGCATTTTGCATGGATTCGGCCAAAGATCCTTAAGACTAACTTTCAGAGTGATTCCTATTCTTGTGGCCACTTTCCACACTGCTCTCTTTTCTCTACACTGGGAGGGAAGATGTTCAACTTTATTGGCGTTACAAAATTAACATTTTCAAGCTCTGCCAGGAATTATTGCTAGTCCAAATTTGTTCTGATGTCTACATCT
>CABFVZ010000547.1:64674-80376 GCA_902151445.1 Timema monikensis | reverse complement strand
AGACGTGTGTTCTGTAATATATGCAAAGTCTTTCATCACTTAGCATCTGTTGAACTTATATACTTTCTAGAATCAATGTTGAGAAAAAAAATGTCTACAAGAAAATTTTTATGTCAGTGAATTAAACTATAATTAATGTTAACCTTTGAACTTTGAGTGATAAAATGTTAATCGTCGAATGCAGTCTAGTTGAAGCTATAGTATCCAACAAAAGATTAATCATAATTTATGTTGGGGGTTAATATCACCTCATGTTATTTTCATCCAGCATGTAGTCTTCGGTGTTGAAGAGGCTAGATGCTAGTAGATCTGACAATCTCATTTACAAGTCCCAGTCTCGTTCTGGAAGCTATTAAAGTAGGCTCAGGACATGGTACCTTACCCCACTGGCATAATTTTGATGCTATCGTCACTAATAAAGCACTGCCATTCTCACAATCCTTTCTTCAAATCAGTAAAAGAAAACACAAAAAAAACCTCTTTAGTTTCTCTTAAAACTTCCTAGTCTCTTCCCTTTTCTTCCACAACAATGCCAACAAACAAAAAAAACTCGCTTCTTTTTATGTCTCTCCCCTCCCCCACTGATGGAGTCAATTTCTTTCCTCCTTGTATGAAGTGGCCATTATTCTTAGGAATTTCCTTCGACGCAATGCAATGTCCTTTGAAGATAAGTTTTAAATAAATAATCACTTAAGGATAAATTAAAGTTAAATAAGATATAAATTGACGGAATTAAAATTCTTACAGTAATATATGCAAAGTCTTTCATCTCTTACCATCTGTTGTACTTATATTTCTGAAATGGCTTCCAGGAACGCACCAACATTGATGACGTCACATGTTTCAGTAGTACAACCTTTCAGGGCCAGCTGTGACAATCTTGCAATATCCACTGCAAGGGTTTAACCAGTCCTCGGACTAGTTTTTTTCATCTGGACATGATAAAGATGCTGAAGATTTTTGACACCAAAATGCAGCTCAAGTGCTGATATCAGGGCGTATTAGTCCATGGGGTCAGTTTCGAAAGGTTTTGTAACACTTTGTAAACAGGACCTTTAAGCATTTCCGTCTAATACCAGGCTTTTTGTGTCGTCCCCTAACTGTTGATATTGCCACATTTTCAAATTGTGTTTGATAACCAAGCCAGGTACCTTGTCCATCATATGGAGACAGTTTAAGTGTGGTATGAGATCTTTTTTAGGCCGGTATTACACTATCAAATTTCTTTGATGAAAGATCTGTGATCAAAGAAAATGTGATGTAACTTTGACTCCTCAAAGATCTTTGATCACATAAATATTTTACAAATCTTTGATCACATATTTTCGTTATAGAACATGCTCTAAGGTTTGATCAAAGAAAATGGCGACTGAAAGATTATTCTGCATGTGCGAAGCAGTTTTAGCATTTCTTAGGTGTATATTTTTTCTTTTAATTAATGGAGTGACTTTTGATACCAAATATTTAAAGGTTTCACAGTCCATGCATAAATATTTTTGATAAGATTCCGGATCTTCAGTTTGAAGTTCTTTTAGCAGGCAACTGTTAATCCCTCTTGAATTTCGTCTCCCAACCCAAGGTAGAATCCACAATCGTTTAACAGGTTTTCTTTAGATGTCTTGTCAGAGGTGTAGGAAGGGTTTGGAAATCAGATAAATCTGTGCCGGGACCGAGGATTGAACCCCGGCCGCCAGCACAGATATATTTTTAGACAACACCGAAAGTAAAGAAAGCTCTGTATAGTTAGTTACCAGTATCAGTTATATTCCATACATAATTTTATGCCCAATGAATCTTTAGCTGCTTCCTAGTGGTAATCTGTAGAACTCATTGGATTGTAATGAAAGGTCCATGACAAGGAGCTTATAAGAAAGCAAATAGAAAAACGATCTTGAAATAGAAAAGGATAGTAAATAGTTTGGTTTTGCCATATTGTGCCTGGAATTAAAAACAATATTGTTTTATATTATTCCTCTAAGGCTGGTATTACACTATCACATTTCTGTCAAATTTCTTTGATGAAAGATCTGTGATCAAAGAAAATGTGATGTAACTTTGACGACTCCTCAAAGATCTTTGATCACATAAATATTTTACAAATCTTTGATCACATATTTTCGTTATAGAACATGTTCTAAGGTTTGATCAAAGAAAATGGCGACTGAAAGATTATTCTGCACGTGCGAAGCAGTTTTAGCATTTCCTAGGTGTATATTTTTTCTTTTAATTAATGGAGTGACTTTTGATACCAAATATTTAAAGGTTTCACAGTCCATGCGTAAATATTTTTGATAAGATTCTGGATCTTCAGTTTTAAGTTCTTTTAGCAGGCAACTGTTAATCCCTCTTGAATTTCGTCTCCCAACCCAAGGTAGAATCCACAATCGTTTAACAGGTTTTCTTTTTGTTCTAAGCAGCAATGATATCACAATAGCACTCACAGTCTCTGCACTTGAAATTAAACCAATGGAGTCCATTTTTTTAATAACATATATTGTAGCGACTGTGAAAGAAATGTGATGTAGTGTAATAACACATCTTTGATCAAAGACGGCGTTAAATCTTTTATAATATATTTAATCAAAGAAAAATGTGATAGTGTAATACCAGCCTAATGAATATGTATTGTAGTAGTCATCTCTGAAAATTGTTTTTAAATTTAATTATATATTATCTTTTTCATATTTGCACCAATATATACTTATAAAGTAATGTAATCTAGGTCAAATACCACCCGATACACTTATTTATACTGTCACGGTCATTGAAATAAAAAATAGTAAAGGAAATTAAAAATGAAACACGTTTAACAAATTCTTTAGAAATATAATCTATCGTTTTATTTTCTGGTAATATATTATACCATCTTAACAAAACAAAACCTTCCTTGCATCAACAAAAATAAAAAAAAGTACCAGTTGTTCCTGTTTTAAGAAATATTTTAAAACTTTAATAAAACAAAATAAATATGGCTCAAGACGAAGGAAAAAAGAATTTAAGTTGCCAAATCTGATTTAGCAAACTGATAAAAATTATATTAGTATTTCCTTAATCTCCGTATGTAGATTTGTGTGGATCCACACTAACTGATCACAAGATTACTTATCCTTAATTCCTAAGTCCTTACCACTACTCCATAGAAGTTGACTCAATTTTAACCTTCTATGGACTGCTAAGGACTACCGATCACAACAAAGTGTGCAAACATCAAAATGAAAGCACCAATGGTATTTTCATAGTAATTACACTAGCTCATGTTTTAAATAAATCATTTGTGATTGTACTTAGCTACCTAGCCTATACTGGACTTTTTATCAAAATATGTTATGTATTACTTTTGTTAATACTCAATTTTTCAGCTATGATATCGTCTGCATGCGTCTAGCTCTAGAAAATTTTCTTTCGAAGAGTTTAATCCAAATTTCTCATGTCACGCACAGTCACATGATTATGGATACGGACTGTGTAGACGTGATTTTCCAATTCCTAGAGCTATTAAGGAATTAGGGACTTCAAGGATACGGAGCTTACGGACTCTAGATGGGGCTTTTGCCTCTATTTTATCCCCAAGTTAGGCTTTATATATTTAATTTATTTCTAGTTTTTCTCATCTGGAATTTTGTAAAATACTTCTATAAAATGTACATCTTTGATAAAATACAACTGTTCATAAAATTATTATCTTATACTATAATTTACCTCATACTCAAAATTAACATTTCATTCTTCAATTCCAGTTAGTTAAAATGGGAGTGACATAATGTCCTTTTTTGAATTTTGAAATGTGGCTTATCTTTGGCCCCATTTACATAGTTTGTAAGCTCCACATCTGTATAGTTATTAAGTCCTTAGAAATAGAAATTGTTACCACACAATTCGTATCCTTAAATCATGTGATCATGCTAACCAGCGAGAAATTCCAAGCCTATGTCAAAAACTCTTTGAAAGAAAATGGTTTAGATTAAGGAGCAAGAAGAGGTTATAAGGAATACTAAGGTGAAATTCAACCTACCAAAGTGACACCACTTGTTCTGAAAACTTGGTATTTCTGAGCCCGGGGTTTTTTAAATTCTTAGAAATAGCTTTGTTCATAAAACTCGCTGTCAATGGTGCTTTCATTTCGATGCGCGGGCACATATTTACTTGTCTGTGATTGATAGTCCTTAGCGGTCCATATTGACTAGTCATTAGGAGCTAAAATTGAGTTAACTTCTACGGAATTGTAAGGACTAAAGATTTAAGGATATAGACTCTGTAGACAATACGATCTGTTAGTGTGGAGTAATCAATCTCTTACCCACCTTACGGATATTAGTCTGTAGACAAAGCTTTATACTTATCTGCTTGACAATATGAGAACAATACACAAATAAGGCAGAATTTGATTCTAATAGGCAAATAATTTATTTTTGAAAAAAATATTTCTTCGGAAATATCATTACCAGGCAACATTTTTGAACGAGGAGTCTCGTTTCATCTCCCCCTATTCAACTTAAATACCCATTACTTAATCTTATACCTATTATTGAGAATACTGTGTATAAGTCTTTAAAACAAATATGAAATACTAGAAAGAACAATAAAAAGATGTTTAAAAATTTGAGACTCTTATCCAAACCAAAATTAATTTAGAAAAAATTGTAACTTGAACATTCTGTGCAGGATTTGTACATGTCGGATTCTTAAAATACAATATTGAACTAAAAATTTATTAGCATTTGTAACCCTGAACTGAAATCACTTTCAAGTTAATATACATCATTATCATCATCAACTATTTCCAGCTTGTGGCTGGCTCAGTTTAATAAAATAGTTCCTCTATCCTTCCAACATCTCCTCTCACACACTTTAAACTGTAACCTGTTTTTTCCATCGCTTTTTTTAGCCTCCCTTGCGGTATTTTTCCCACATACTTCATCTCCATTTACTTTGGTATTATCTCGTTTTCCATCCTTATTACATGAACACAGCATCTCGGCCTTAATTCCTCTACTATCTCATCCCTGTAATCCCCACTCTTTCCTGAATAGCTTCATTCCTAAGACAGAAACAGACAACTTACGATAGGGCCTAACCAAATGATGAATACTCTTTCTATATCCTACAAACATTTTATTTTTTTAAATACATTATTACATACATTAGGCAGTAAATAATTAACATAAATACTAAAAATAAATCAGGTGTTACTTTTAAGAAGTTTTAGATTTGATTCAGGAGCAAAAGCAATTAATTTTCAATGAACTGTAAAAAATTAGCTTAGCATACATTAAACAATAAAGTTGACACTTTAATATATAAACCAACTTTGAAACTCTTACTTAGAAACCTATAAAATATTTCAATTACTGAAGCAGCTTTTACGGGGTCATTGAATACTGAAATTGTTTTAAAGATAGCAATAAAATGCAAATGTAAATCTACAGCAAGAAATCGACTAGATTCTTTTTTTACCAGGAAAACTAACCATTTTCTAGGATTCTAGCTAAAATTGGCAATAATGTAAAAATCTCTGATTCATTATCTATTATCTAATTCACTATCTTTGGATTGATTACAAACAATATCATCCACTAACTATCAAAACTAGTAGTTAACTAAAAGGATATAGTCGTACAGTATCATGAATAGATTGACATCAAATTACTGCACAAAAAATAACATTAATAATTATTTAGCTATTCCTCTTCTTCTTCTTCCTCCATGAGTCTCTTGAAAGAAAAGGGCAGAAATGGCTCACCAAGTCCTTCATAAAATTTGCTCATAAATTCCACCCTATAACATGCGAAAGTAAAAAAATAATTTATGTACATAGCATTCAATAATCAAAGATTTAACTCATAATTTATAGGGGCCCAACTCTTTTTAACAAACTGTTTAGAAACTAATCCGCCTTTCTGTTTTGTCATGTTAAGCACAACCCCTCGTCTATATTTAATCTTATTTTACTGTGTAGTCTAGGATATATATTTGAATAATCCCACAACTTTTAAAAGGGTGTTTTTAATATGAATATAAAATTATTTGACTTTAAATTAGATATCTAATATATAAGCATACAACTTACCGGCACTTAATAATTTAATTCTATAACATATACAACACCCTGGCTCTTGACAGTTAATCCACTAGTGTGAAAAGGTAAACCTTAATTTCACCGATGATAGCATACATTATTCACTCATGCCACAGGTCAAAAACCCTGGGAACCTTAGCTAAGTAGGCGGATGAGTTAGGTACCTATTGAGCCAAAATGTTGGACTGTGAGGGTCAGTGAGGTGTAACAGCAAATCTTTAATATTAGGTTTAAGCTTTCAAACAATTTGAGATATTATTTGATTAAAGTTATATCTAGCACTCTGGCGATCAAACACTTTGATTAAATTTGCGAGGAAATTATTTTAGCTAGGGAAATATTTTGTATTACATTTGGTGATATTTTTAAATTTATATGTCAATTTGTTTTTAACTTAATATATTTTTAGGACTTTTTTGAAAATTTTAAGTCATTTTTTATAATATTTAGGTAGTTTTATAGGTAGCTGATAACAAATGTATTTGGGACTATATTTCTCTATGCCGGGTTACCTAGAACTATAAAATTTTAACTCAACTTTTTTAAAGTTTAGCTGATAAATAATATTAGGTATATTAATAAGAATTCTAAATACATTAACGGAAACTCTTTGGTGTATTATGATTAAACCTGTGTGAATTCAAGATTTTCAATTAGGAATCAAATTTGAATATTTGCTTACTAACTGGAATTGAAAATTTCAAATCAAATCTGAATAACATATTTTATAATGAAACTGTATGAAATCAAAATTGAATAGTTCATAGTTCATCACACCTTAGCTCAGTTGGTAGCTCTTATGTCTACCGAGTCTCTGGTTTGATTCCTTGCATGGGCAAAAAAAAAAATATAATTGGTGAAATGTGGGTTTACCCTTTCTCAGTGATGAATTAATGGCCACAAACTGAATGTTGTGTCTTTCCTTGTCTTAAGTTAGATTATAAGGCATATGAAGCTATGACAGGCCTAGCCAGCCTGCAGGGGCAGCCCTAGGGCAGTGCGAACGGTGCGACCGCACTGGGTGCCATCATAGGGGGAGCGCCAAAAATGCAACGACAGATCGTCCGCACAAAAAAAACAAAAAAAAAAAACCAAGCACCTAAATACCACTTAATCCTACCCGCCAAAATAAATTGTATACCTAACAACCCAGCTTGCTGTTCACGTATTATTTTAACAATCTAATGTGGTGACCTGGTGGTCTAGGGGGTAAGGTGTCAGACTTCTGTGCTGGGGGTCCGGGGTTCAATCCTCGGTCCCGGCACCGATTTATCTGATTACCAAACCCTTCCTTCACCTCTGACAAGTTATCTTGTGAATGTGTGGAATGCCAGGCCTCCATCGTGGTTCGGATTCCACGTTAAACTGTAGGTCCTCCATTTCATCTCACAATCACCCTACCATTACACATTAGCGTAAGTGCGTACAAACCGAATGAGTAGTAAGATGCGGTGCTAATAATAATAATAATAATAATAATAACATCTAATCATCAAGAAGAGTTCATAAACGCAAGAGCTTAATCACCACACAACCCAGGTTGGTTTTTATTTATTATTTAAACACAACCATGAAAAAACTTCTGTCTTTCATGATTAATTTGTTTGAATAATAATTAAATACTTGGTGAATGCAAAATAATAATAGCTGAATGAAAGTTGCAGATTTTATTTATAATAAAAGTAAGATTTTTTTTAATCCATGTGGCTTTCATAGCTTAAATTTGGTAGTAGCAGATGGCGCCAAAACATGAGTTAAATCAGTTTCTTTGTTCAGATTTCTTCAAAGACTGTTCTATTCTCTGGATCAACAAAGCGATGGGAAGTGATACATAAACACGTAGAGGGACTATTGCTGAAAAAAGTTTGCGAAACTTGTTGGGAGAGTAAAGTTTCTAGCCTTGCTGCAGTTTGTTACCACTACTCTTCAATTCGTGACGGCCTTTTAGATCTTCACAAAGAAACAAATGACTCATTTGCAGCATCAGAAGCTTTTTCCTTGATTCAGAACATGGAACAATTTGAGTTCATATTTACAATGGTAGCTTGGTATGATATTTTGTTTCAAATAAACATTGTAGTTAAGGCTATGCAGTCTGAAATTATGAATTTACCAAACGCTTCAAAATTGCTGAAAAATTGCTTGGAATCTGTGAAAGCGTACCGGGGTTATTAATCTGCTCTGTTAACAGCTAAGGAAATTTCTTCTCAGGCAGGGATGGGTCCTAATTTTAAGCCAGTCTGATCCCGAAGAAAAAAAGAGATTATTCGAGTATGAGGCCGTATACGAGGCACCAATAGATCCTGAAGAATTGTTTAAAATGAACGTCTTTTACCCTATGATCGATGCAATCGAGAATGTGTTGGCCACTCGATCCACACAACTATTCAAGTTTAATGATACATAGTCCTTTTTATACTACATCAAAACAATTCCTGAAAAGTCGAAATTGGAACAAGCCTATGCAGATTTAGAAATAAGTCTAACTGATGGGGGAAAATGTGACATAGCTAGTAGTGAATTGGTTGAGGAACTTTTAAGCTTAAATCCATTGTTGAAAGAGCTTGAATCAGCAGAACCAATAAAAGTTCTTCAACTTATTAAACAAAATGGTTGGCAGGATATATTCCCAAACGTGTGGACAGCACTTCGAATTTTGCTAACCATACTTGTCACTGTCGCTAAAGGAGAACAAAGTGTCAGTAAATTAAAACTTATTTACGTTCAACCATGTGTCAGGATAAACTGACAGATCTTGCACTTTTGTATATAGAAAATGGTATTGCCCAGGACTTGAATTATTCTGTTGTTATCTGCTCCGCCATCTCTTTCTCTGTCTCTCTTGGGGTCTTTTCCCTACATACTTCATCTCCCTTGTTCTCTTTAGTATTTTTTTCTTTTCCGTCCCCTTTACATGGAATTGTATAGTTGAGAGTAATAAATGTTATCAAATCCAAATTGAATATTAGGTTGAATTATTGTTTATAGTTCAATAAAAAAATAAGGTAATTAAAACTTTGTTTAAATAATGAATAGATTATTAATATTATTAAATTCACAAACTTATGATCTGTTCAAATAATTAATATATAACTTCTTAAAATGGTTAAATTATTCAAACAATTAAACTTTTAAATTAAAATCTGGAATCTATTCTGATTTAAAATTTTTAATTCGATTCAAATCTTTGAAATACTAAACTACAGAATTTGGAATTGAATGCAAATCCTAGCAATATTCAGATTAGGATTCAAAACTTTGAAGGTAAGCACAGACTTTACTATGATTAACTCTTGAATACTTACCAATGTAACCTGAGTGTATGAAGAAAAGCAGACAGCCCTTCCATCATGACTAAAATAGAAACGGTGAAGAATGCCCATATTGCAAAAATAGCAAACAGAACAATTCCTCCGACAGTGGGGTCAAATCCCATCCCCATGTTCATTATTTTTGTCCACAAGATTTCAGACAGTTCTAAAAACACAACAATAAATTAACATATTGGTCAAATAATTTGATTTAATTGTAAAGAACAAAGTTGATTATAGAACAGGTACTTTAGCTGTAAGAATTAAAGTATTTCTTGGCTGTGTAGAGTGTTATCAATTTAGCATGTTGTAAATAAAAAAGTTTTAAACATTATAAAACATTTTGCTAGCAAGGTCTCCATTGACCTGGAAAACGGAAAAGTCAGGGAATTAGCTTGCTTAGGGAAGTTCAAGGGATTATATAGAATTTCCAAAATTTTCAAATATTCATTTAAAAAATAGACAATTTTTATTTACAATAGTCAAAATAACATTTTTCTTCCAGTTAACACACAGTTGAGCATACTAATCTTAATTCTCAAGGTAAGTATGTGATTTTCTTGTCATCTTTCAACTATTATACTGTCAGTCTTTAGATAAAGTTGAGTCATGGCTATGCGCATGTGCGAAAATTTGATTAAGTTATAGGAAGAAGAAACTAATAAATAATGTGTATTGTCATAACAATTTTAAACCTGCTTCGGTGGCTGTGTGGCCTAACACACTACTCTCGTGTTAGACTAGACTTCTGAGGATGGGGAGCTTGGAGTTCGATCCCGGTCGGGTGCACTGAGGGTAGTTTTCCCTAAATGGTTTTCCACTCTCTTTCCATGTAAATGCGGGTGCACTTCATCTTACCCCTTACTAATCCCTAAACTATTAGTGTAATTAGTACAAAGGTGTATAACCCAAACAGGTAGTAAGATGCAGTGCTAAACAAATATTTTAAACTGACTGGAAACGTCCTAAATTGGTTCTGTAAAACCTAGAAAAGTTAGGGAACTAAAAAAATATAGTTTGGCTTGACACTCTGGCTAGTTAAAGCTATTAAACTAAAATTATTATAAGTTAAAATAATATAATTTATAACAATCCAGAATCAATTTGGTAGGGGAATCATTCTACTTCTTAGCAACAAAGATGAGATTAAGAACATTTCACAGAATAAAAATTATTTGTAATAGCCAAATAATAAATAGGTTTTCTATGAATATTCATATGACCGAAATCTTCTCGAGTACACTACAATACTAAAGGCAAATTCATGGCCATATGTGTACTTTGAAGTTAACTTAAAATACAAATTATATTTACATTAAATACATTAGTGGTGTGCAAAGTGCACTCTTGAATCGAAGTTAAAATATTTTTGTTTAGTGGTTTTATGCTTGGAAAAAAATATTATGTTGTGCTATTTATATAACTTTATGTACTAAAATTACTTAGAATTTATTTTTTATTGCACATTTGTTTGTAATATTTCATTCTAATCTGATCTGATAGATAAATTAATTTGTTTTATAAATATAAGACCTAAAAATAGCAATAATTGAACATAGATTTAATATTTTAGCTGTCAATATTTTTATTGACGAAGCTTCGTTATTGTCAAAGCCAAATTTTTTTTCAAGCAAAGTTGAAGATAATTTTTTTTGAAGCCAAGCAGAAGTTTTGAAGCTTAACAGACCTATACAATACATAAAGAAATATGGCATAGTAGTTGTACCCACATGAAGGTGTACTACAAGTTGGGATGTATCCAGGTGTGTATATAAGGTGTCCACCACCCTGAGTATTTCCAATTTGTCAACCTTTTACTCATCCCATTTGTTTGCAACTAAGGTAGGACCCTCCCCCCAGCTTCCTATGTGTTTGCTATGGACACATCTCTTTCCACAGACCCGTTTCAGTGGCCCTATGTTCTAAGGAGCTCCTCTCGCAATATACTAGACTGCCGAAGAGGGAAAGATCGGGGTTCAATCCCAGACGAGTGTACTGATGATGGTTTTCCCTAAATGGTTTTACATTCTTCTTCCACACAAATGTGAATACACTTCCTCTAAAATTAAACCTTCCTAGTCCCTAATAAATTAGTATAATTGGTACACCTGAATGGGTAGTAATATGCGGTGCTAAGAAAATAGTAATTCCACAGCATATTCCTGGGCCCTTTCTCTACACCAAAATATTCTCCTTGTTAACTGCTGCCCTCAGCACTATTTAATCAATAGTTTTGACTCATCGCAATGGTATAAAATATTTTTTGTTCGCTGACCTACATATATAATTTCTCTTCAATGTTGTAACCCCAAAATTGTTGGTGCATAGTGAAAATTATACATATTATATAATCTACACTTAAAATAAATTATATTCAAAAATAACAAGTTTTAAATGAGAAATATCTATATATGTATAAATATATATATTTTTTAATTTTACACACACCCTAAGATATCTTCACTTACCCCTGAAGTTTATCATCACTACCTTAGAACATTCATTATAAAGATTTTTAATCTTACCAGAATCAGCCCACTTGAACAACTCAACAGCTTTAATCTGCCCTTGGATAAATAAGTTTATTGAACCCACACTGGCCATTGCATGCTCTAAGCCTTTCAACACCTGCAGGCCACTTTTACTATTAATTAATTAATGTCGGGCCACAAGGGAATCCCCCCTCCTCCTCACTTGACTAACAATGACCTAACTTTTCCTCGTTTCCTTAGGCTTCCGTTAGGCTTACATATTACAGTGAAAAAATTATGCTTGATAAGTGTACTTACGAAAAATTAAAATTACATGTTAGCTATTAGACTCCAAAATAGAAATTTTAATTTGCAAGAAATACTTTTAAAAAACAAACACACAATTGCACTAAAATTACATTTATTTGAAAGAACACATATTAAAATAAAGAGAGAAAACATAAACAGACTACCAATAATGTTTACTTATAGTAGACCTAATGAGAAACTTGACAGTTTGTTTTTTATTAGTCTGCCTATGTCGGGTTCAATGTTGGACATAGCAATTCGTAAGTTTCCCTCCAAATGTTTATCAGTCAGATAAGAACAACCTCTTGCGTTGATTTGTTTCATCACAGAAAATGGCTGTTCACATAAGTAGGTGGTTTCGAATAATGTTGTCGTTTTTAGAGCGTGATTGTTCATTGCTTCCATTTTCCTAAGCAAGTGTTTCTTTTTTTAAATAACAATTTTAACATATGTCAATTTTTTTTAAACTTTCCTCCTTATCTCTTTCACTCGCTGCATAAAATGAGGTCAAGGTTCGTGTGCAGGCCGCGGGTTGCGCATGATTGCTCTAAGGCATTATTCACTTAATAAACTGGGCTGCCAGTAATGGGGAGACGGAGGTTCAAGCCCTGGATGGGTGAAGTGAGGATGAATTTTACCCAAATTGTTTACCAGTAATCTCACACACAAATATGAGTACATTTCCTCTAAACTTCTACCTTCCTCACCTCCACCAAATAAGTGTAAATATGTGAATAGCCAGCCCAAATCGATGATAAAAAGCGGCAAATAAAAATAAAGTCCATGGTTATAGCATTAGGTTATTAAAAAAAAGGTTTAAATGTTGTTTTGTACTTACGGGCGTGAGCCAAGGATAAAGCCCACAGTCGCAGGTATGATGCTGTGTGGGATATCGTACTAAGTACATACTCCACTGTGTGTATAGATTGGTGAATCATTATTTCACTAAATGGTTCCTCTTCCCCGTTTTCATCCTAAAAAAAATAAAAATAAAAAATGATTACTGTTTCAATGGTTTTTTAAACTACTTTTGTTGTCTACCTCACAAAATAAATTTTCAGTTGTTTTTCATGTAAAAATTGACACAAAATCTACCCTTCACGTAGGAACTTTATTAAATATTGCGAAACACTAATTTGATACATAATAAAACACATGTTTGGTTGTGCAAAAGCATATTATAGTCAGATGGAAAAAAATTGGATATGAAAAGGCAAGAGAGTTAGATTTTGGATAGAGAAAAGTTTATAGCTCTATACTAGTAAACAATATAATTTATGTTGTCAAAAACAGCTTTGCAGACTTAATAACATTTATATCTATGTAAATCACGCTGCATTTAATCATTTTACAGTGTGTCCTCTTGTTTAAATTATTTTTCTAATCAAATATAAATACCTGTGTCTACACTTTTTCGATTCTATGTTACCTAAAATCTAAAGAATTTAGATTGTTTTAGGGATTTTAAAAAGAGTGATCATTAATTTATTTGAGGAGTTTCCAATAATTGGGTGAGTGTAGGGGACGAAATAAAAGGCCAGTGATTTTGCAGTTTTTATAGCAAAACTTTTTTTGACCAAAATAAATAAAATATTGTTTCAGTAAAACATGAAGTTTAATTTTCTTCACACGGTGTTATCAACAGTTCTTATAGATCTGTCAAGGGTATCCTGGAATTTAATGACAACTTTTTCTCTTAATTTAAAAAGTTACTCATCTAGTGCCACTCATGACAGATATTCAACAACTGTTGATATCACCATGTGAATAAAATTAAACTATGTATTTGTACTGAAGAAATACCTATTTGATTTCTTTTGGCCGAAAAAAGTTTTGCTAAAAAAACTGTAAAAAACACCTAATGAGGTATGGATGAGGTAGGTAGAATTTAAAGTAAATGTATATGTATTTGCACGGGAAGAAAGCGGGGAAACTATTTAGGGAAAACACGCTTAGTACACCATGGTGGGATTCAAAACCCTACTTCTCCATCACAGACAAACATAACCAGACAAGCTTGATGTTTAGTCCCTGGTGTTACTAGTCCGCTGATATTGGATACAATTAGTACCTAACACTTTTGAACATGTACAGTTTTATTTTTATAAGAAGATCCTTTTATATATAAAAAAATGTTTTTGTTTGGTCATCATCAACATGTTAATATACTAGTAGTAGTATTTTAAAAGGAATTGATTAGTTATCTATCAAAAGTGACAGCTGTATATCACATGACTTGATAAAGTAATACATGAAATTAGATCTAGAAAAATTTTTAAAGTCCAATTTTCATAGGAAGAACCTTATCTGACAGCTCAAAAATTTTCTAGATCTAATTTCATGTATTACTTTATCAAGTCATGTGATATGCAGCTGTCACTTTTGATAGATAACTAATCAATTCCTTTAAAAATACTACTACTAGTATATTAACATGTTGATGATGACCAAACAAAAACATTTTTTTTATATAAAAGGATCTTCTTATAAAAATAAAACTGTACATGTTTAAAAGTGTTAGGTATATATATATCTATATTGTGTGCCAATAACCGTCCATCTTGATTTGCATTAGTATTTTTTTTTTTTTGCTCCCAAATTTATTTTAAAACCTGACTTACATATGTCTTTTTACCAGATACAAGGTGATGAATTGGTATTCCTAGCAGCATAACAGGTATACACATGACAGCCATGACTACAAGCGCTTTCTGCAGTGAGCTCTGCCAACTAAACATGAACTCATCGCAGTTCACTGCCACTTCACTGCTCTTGAACAGCATCATGTTAATAAACAGAATAAGGATGGACGGTGCACAGGTGGGACCATACTTTATCTCTGGAATTAAACAAGAATGTGTGCAGTTAAATATTTGTACATCCAGTACTGTTTCCAGCCTATGGTCAGGGTAATTTTTATAATTCAAGCCATATATTTTCCACTATCAGCTTGCTAAGCCTGCCATAGCTTCATATGCCTTATAAACTAAGTTAAGACTAGGATAGGCACAACATCCAGACCCCGTCCATTAAGTTATCAATGTGAAAGGGTGAATCCGCATTTCACTAGTGATACATTTTTCGGCCATGCTAGGAATCAAACTCGGTACCCTTACTTAACTCACTCGACAAACACACTAGCGATTGAGCTAAGGTGTCAGACACAGAAATCCGAATCTTGAATTTTCTATTGAATTTTAGATCCAAATTTGAATCTCAGAACCTTTGAAAATGTACTGTACAATTATAGTTCAAGTGAAAATATATACTTTTTAGCAGTGTCTTATTACCCGTTCATGTTATACACCTATGTACTAATTACACTAATGGGTTAGGTATAAGGAAGGTAGAATTTAGAGTAAGTGTACCTGCATTTATGTGGAGAGAGTGGGAAACCATTTAGGAAAAACTAGCCTCGATGCACCCAACTGGGATCGAAACACGATTTCCCCATCATCTAGTCTATCGCGAGAATGACGCCTTAGACCATGTGGCCACAAAAGAGGGTTTTAAAATTTAATTTAAAAAAAAAAGT
>CABFVZ010000547.1:0-64330 GCA_902151445.1 Timema monikensis | reverse complement strand
TTAATACAATTTTTTTTTTTTTACTCTTCCAACTATACAAGTCTATATAGTTCCTTTTACCTATCATTTAAAATTATTTGAAGTCGAGGTCTTTATAAATTGTATTAGAGACATTTTTTAAAGATTTGTATCACTCTTAAACCTTTCGAATGCCATAAAATTTGAGGACTAGAGGATTTGAATGTCTCATCACTAATATATTTACTCTTTTCACGGTGTCTTAGTACCTATGTGGGTTGTAGGCATGGATTAATTTATTGGTGTAGGAATGAGGAAGATAGATATCTTAAAAAGTGTGCCCCACCTGATCTAGTCTATTTAGTTCAGAAGGAATCCAAGAGACTGTATGTTAAGGTAATCAAATGTCAACCAAAAAAACCTACTAAAAATTATTGAAAGAAAGTTTCACAATTATTCTTAAAATAATATATATATATGTTATTGGAAATAACCTTTATCAAGTAACATTAAGTTGTTTTGGAACAATTTAGTTTAATAAAGTATTTTAAATAAAAGGGGTGATAGAATATTTTTTGATGTTAGGTCTAATTATAACATTGCAAAATTCATCCTGAAATTATTTCAAAAATATTAAGCTTACTGGGGTTACTAACCATTCTTAGGACCATACTCAATCCACTTGATAAACATCATAACCACCATGTAACCAAACAGCAACAATAAAAACAGCAGTTGGGGCAGGTATTCCAGTAGAATCTTGATCTTCCTTCCAAATTTACTGAAATGATACAAAATATTCATTAATATTGGTTATATTGGATAAAAAGATGCAGGTACTAAAATTTAACGCCTTTCATATGTTTTATTAATAATCTGCTGTGTTTTAAATAAAACTGACAAAGTTTTACCTTTAAAACTATGAAAAAAATGTGTTTTAGTAACTTAAAAAACTCTTATTTTAGATTAATAACTAACACACCTATCAGATGATACAAAATATACAAAAAATAAAACTTTTTGCGTGTTTTTTGACAAATTAAATTACCAATCTATTTAACTAATAGTCTGAATATAATATAATATTTTCTCATAATTTATAGGTCTATAAACATATTATAGGCTCTAATAATTAGTGTACATATTTATGAACAAAACGACTACCAGTACTAAAATAGATAACAAAAATGTTTTCAACACCTTAACTGAATTGTTATGGTTTTAAAGGATTCATGGATATCCCAACCACTTTTTAAAAATATCAAATAATCCTTTTAAATACCCACTTTGAAAAATACTATGATATTCGGTGGGCTATAAAAAATCAAAGAATTTGTTAGGTCAGAAAAAAAAGGGTGAGCTTTCATAAAAATAAAGAATTTTGAAAATCTAAATCTAAAACTAAATAGCCCTAATTTCAATATAACCAACCCATTAAGGTGGAAAAAACCATAAGATAATGTTATTAATTTTGCAGTTTTTTTTAAACAAAAAAACACACCCTATTTTGGCCAAAACAAATCAAAATATTGAAGAGAATGCTAGCTGTCACGGAGAAAAACAAGATTATGAATGAATTTATGTGGGAAAGAATGGGGGTATGTAGGTAGTAGGCCTACAAGAGATAGTAGAGGAAGCAAGACTGAGATAGTATGGGCATGTAATGAGAATGGAAAAAGGGAGGATGCCAAAGAAGATGTTGGAAATTAAGTACATAGGGAAAAAACCACAAGTGATGCCAAGAAAGAGATGGAAGGAGCAGCAGATAACAGAACGTGTTCAAGTGAGAGAAGAAGGATGTAAGAAGTTAAAATAGGAAGAATAGTGGAAGGATAGAATAATATGGAGGCATTTTACTAAAGTGACCCAGCCACAGGTTGGAAACAGTTATTGATGATGATATTTGATAAGTAGATAGATTTAATAATTTCATGCATATTTTCTCAACGTTAAATATAAATTTATCATCAAAGAAACGAATGAAAGAAATGTCCAAAGATTAGTTTAACTGGAATAATGTTGTAAGTGATAAGGTTTTCTGATAGCTTTTGCAACTAACTTACAAAGCTGTCTGAGCTGGCGCTTCAATTTGGTCACTTTTGTTCTCAGGACTATTTGAAAACGAATATTTCTAAATAAATCCTATATTTTTTTAGTCCTTACAACAAAAAACTTTTATAGTCAAAATAAATAAAATATTTCTTCGGTAGATACATATTTTAGTTTAATTTTCTGCATTAAGTGTTCTCGACGACTCTTGAATATTTGTCATGGACATTTGGCTTGGAGTGTTTTTATTTATTTGAAAAGTTTATGTTCAAATGCTACTGTGCTCCTGACAAATATTCAAGACTCGTTGAGAATACTTAATGCAGAAAATAAAACTAAAATATGTATCTATCAAAGAAATATTTTATTTATTTTGACTAAAAAGGTTTTTTGTTTTAAGTACTATAAAAAAATACATACTTTATACTTGAGCTTCCTTCCACCCCACCTTGATAGGAGGTTTCCCTGTGATCTCATGACATTGTACAAGGCAAGATTTTTCTTTTATGCAACGGATATGTCACCAAATATTTAAAAATATTCGTTTTCAAATAGTCCGGAGAACAAAAGTGAAAATAAATGTGACCAAATTGAAACGCTGGCTCAGACAGCTTTGTAAGTTAGTTGCAAAAAGTATCGCAAAACCTTACCAGCATCTATGATATTGATATCACTTACAACATTATTCCAGTAAATTAATCTTTCATTCATTTCTTTGGTGATAAATTTACATTTAACATTGAGAAAATATGCATGATACAATTCATGTTATTCTGTGGAGAACTTGCTTTTGATAAAAAAATAATAACTTACAATGTTGTTTGATTCACCTCTTCACTTATTGGCTAGTAACCTGAACAAATGAATAATTATTCTGGACAATTAGGGGCATCTTATAAAAAGGACACTCTTAGAAGAGAATATATTTATCTGTGCATTATTCTCACACTTTCAGAAAATATTCATTCCAACATGTATATAGTTATTTTGAAATGTTTGCAACCTCTGACCAATAATAAAGAAAAGGGTCCTCAAGATTAGAAGATCATCTCTCCTGTTTCCGTCTGTCCTTCAGAGATTTCCTGCCTTACACCGCTGCAGAAAATTGTATATAAAGCAGTGGAGGACCCTTAAAGGGATTCATTCAGATGAAGGGGAAACTCCCAACCTCACATTGAAATGACTGTATCTTTGACTCCTCTTTGAATACATACACGTGATTAATTACGCTGACAGTGATTCCAATCACCATGTGAATCACACCGAAGATGATAGACAGTTTCATCTTGAATGAGTTTAGGAAGATGATTTTATTTGATGCCAACTGGAATGAAAAAGACAATAACTTTAGAATCAAGTTGGTTCTGGCCGCAATTGAGAATACTATGACCCAATAATTATAGGTGCTTCCCTATCATAAAACTAAATGCCCCATTTTCAAATACTGCTTAAAAAGACTTCTTAGAGTAGAATACGAGTACTTCAGACATGTATAACCGGAAAGTCCCGACTGTTATGAACACTGTATTGTTTTAAAGGGTATAGTGACAAAAATTGATTAATAAGCATAGCTTTCCATTTGAAAGCTTTGGGTACTTATTTTTCCCTTTATGAAATAAAATAAATTTTGTATACGATAGAACCTCATTTATCTAGCCTAGTTGGGGTCAGGTGTCATCCGGAAAAATGAAAATCCAAATAATCTGGAAATCATAGGAAAAATGCATTAAGACAAAATATATTACTCAGGGGTGACTTATCCTTAAAGTAAAAAGTCCCCAGTCCACCCATTGGACCTCCACTTTTCATAGCCTTGCAAAATTATTATTCACACTTACATGTCAATTTTATCTTGCCATAATAATTTCAAGGAAAATATGTTTTCAGTTTAGGTAATAGCAGAAAATGTTTTTGAAATGACATGTAGTCAGGTACGTGGTAGACAGCGCCCTGTAATATGAAACCAAACCTTTCCACACTTTCAGATATTGTCACCAGCCAGCTGCAGTTTTTAATTTTGCATCGTTGTTTGTGATATTGAGCCTTATTTTTTATTTTAGTTTAAATCAAAGACTTTTTAACAAATATTGCCGAAATGTCTATCTTATTTTATTAATTATTATTATTGTTATTATTAACACCGCGTCTTACAACCGTCCAGGTTATACGCACAAATGTAGGGTGATTGTGAGATGAAATGGAGGACCTACAGTTTAACGTGGGATCCGAACCACAGTGGAGGCCTGGCATTCCCCACATTCACAAGTTGTGATTAATACACGTCTTGTCAGAGGTGAAGGAAGGGTTTGACAATCAGACAAATTTGTGCCGGAACCGAGGATTGAATCTCGGACACTCAGCACAGAAGTGTGACACCTTACCCCTAGACTGCCAGGTAACCTCTATCTTCTTTTAAATTTAGTATTTATAAATAATTAAAGAACCAAATTAGCTGAGCTCTCCAGCTTCATAGTGACAAGCCCGCCACCGATATTACTATGACTCACCATTTATTTTCCCAATAACAAATTATAAAACACTTGAAACATGTTACAACTACAATTCACTCATAAAATAATGAGTATGTTTTTGTTGTGACAATTTTGAATTGTGTTCAAGAGTGGCACAGTTACTCAGTCATTTGACCGTCATAATTAATGCAAAATTTCAGTCCGGATAGACCGGAAATCTGGCTCAATAAGGGCCAGATAAACGAGGTTCCACCATATTTACACTTACTACAGGTGAAGAATAAAATTGTGTATGTTAGTAAAAATAAATTTCTTGATGTCATCATATTGTGCACTTCAATGAATCATATAAGTTCAAAAACATACCCTTGAACTTTCGAGCATAAATTCAAATATATTTCTATTGTTCGAGAGTGCTAAGGTGCCATTATCACTCATACTTAAAGGGTGTTCCATGTTCAAATTTCATTCGGGGACGCACTTGAACATTTGTCGGGTATGATATAAGTGGATTATAGTATAATATAATCAAAAGGTTCCATATGCTAGTAGCCCTTTAGCCTTAGTTAATTGACAAGAAAATTAAAAGAGGTTTTTTTTCTCACCTGCCAAACAGGGTCCAATCCAAATGGATAAGGAGTTTGTATGTTAGAGGTTTCATTTGCAGGATCCAAAGCTAAGTAATCCGCATTATTGGTTGTATTGAAGTCATAGTTGGATTTCCAACTGGATCCAAATATGTTCATAGATATTGAGAACACATCATTGTAGATAAGACCCGTGTACGTTGAAAATAAGCCCATGAGAAGAATAATGTATCGGCCACCAAAGAAAATGTTCCACACCTAGAAAATTAAATAACTTAACAATGATGTTCTATCATTACTCTTTGTGTTTTATTTTTGTTTAATCTCTATATAAACAAAAAATAAATGCAGATAGGTATTACAGATAAAAATAAATGGCTTATAAAAATGTAACTGTCTTTTTTTTTTCCGCCACATTTTTAGTACTTGTTTTGATTAGACACTTACATTGATTATGCTATTAGAATGGGGAGGATGAAAAATATAGACTTTTAAATGTAGTCCCATTTGTGGGGGAGGAGGGGATATAATTTATAAAAACCTACTCTCAATACACCTGACCGGGATTTTAACCTCGATCTCCACATCATTGGCAATTCATTCTAACATGAGAATGACATGTTGGGCCATGCAACCACTATTGTTGCTGCAATTCTGTTGAAATTGAATTTCTCTGTATGACAACCTTACCTCGTTTGTAGATCTTTGAGCCATGTGTCGCTTTTCGTCGAGCACCATGTATGCTCCAAATGCAGTCATTATTAAACCATGTCCGGCATCACCGAACATAATAGCGAACAGGAAAGGGAATGTTATTATGGTGAAAAGACCTGAAAACATTATTATTGACTTGGTTGTTTTCTGGAATATGTTAGTATCTATTCAAAGTGATTTTTTTTTCTGACAATTTTTTGTTTACTAAAGATGATAATAATGAAATATAAACTCTTTATTTGTGACTTTTTTTTTACTAAAAAATATTTAAGAAATGAAGAAGATGTCACTTTTGTGTTTTGCTCTTTCTCTAGGTGGAATTTCTTTACTCAACTTTCACTAGTTTATTTTTCCTTATTTTTATTACTTTCATTGTATTATAAAATCATCTAGCCATTGGACCTCCTCATTCTTAAATATAAGTCTAAAACGTATAATATTTAGATTATTTATCACAACTCAACTTAACACTTTTGACTGTGCGCTCACAAATGGGTTTTACTTGGCTATTAAATACGTGCATTGTCGGTCATTTATAAGGTACAGCGGGTATGTGAGGTGGTATAGGAAGCAAGGGTGAGATAGTATGAGCACCTAATGAAGATGGAAAAGGACAGGATCGCAAGGAGAGTGATGGGGTTGAAGTTTGAAGCGAATATACCACAAAGAAGATCAAGGAAGAGGTGGGAGGAGTAGATAACAGCAAATGTTTTGAGTGAGAAGAGAAGAATGAACAAAAGTAAGAGGGAAAGAGTGGTGGAAGGATAGAGGAAGATGAATACAGTTTACTAAAATAACAGCTAATGATGATAATTATGATGATGGAATTTAAAAGTGTTATCTTAGTGTTATACCAGTTTAACAAGTTTATTCTTAATACATATTCAAAAACCAGTTATCCTAATTAATGACACAATTATATGTTGTTTTTTTAAATCAAGTTGATGAACAACTGACCTGGGTTTACTTCCATGTAGCTGGGTATTGCATATGCATCAATCAAATTTTGAAAACCTCGTGTGAACTTGTTTGTTTTATTGAAAGTAGGCGGTGTCTCTGTTGTGTGGATGACATTCAGAAACGACTGCACAGAACTCCCACTCACTTTCTGTTGAAAGAAACTGTTTATAGCTGTGTTTCAGAAAATCTAGACAGTACTTACAAGTTGACTTAATACGAGATACATAATTTTCGTCCAATCCAAGTGCCATAAATTTAATATCTCAGGACTGATACAAATCTTTTTTACAAATAAAACTTTACTAGACATCCCTTGGAATTAAATCAATCTTCTTGAGATAAACACTACTATATTATAATTATTAATTAATCACTCATTTTTTAACACACCGTCATACTACCCATTTGGGTTATACGCTTATGTACCAGTTACGTTAATGGGTTAGGGATGAGAAAGGTTGAATTAAGAGGAAATGTACCCACATTTGCATATAGAAAGCGTGGGAAACCATTTAGGAATAAAAACCTTCACTACACCCGATTAGGATTGAACTATGATCTCCCCATCATCGGCAGTATAGTCTATTGCAAATGTAGCACCTAAGAACATGCAGCCATTAAAGCAGGTAATTAATTGATTGAAATGTTGATTATTATTTCAGCCCAAAACAACACACAGTAATAAATAGAATAGATAATTTTACTTATTTATAAATAGAAAATGTCATCAAAGAGTTTTAGTTTTGAAAATAAAACTACTTTTAAAATATTGTAACATGTTGTTTTTATTTGCAAACCAAAGATTAGCGTATACATTTTGCAAAAGTAAGGAAAATATGTTTTTATTTTAACTACTATACCTATTATATACACTAAAACATAACATTTATAGAAGTTATATTAATTTAAACCGCTACTCATAATTAAAATAAAGAAAACTCTGGTGGTTGGGGCCTGTGCCTCCCAAAACCTTTTCCCTCCAAAGTAAATTTAATTATATCTTCGTTCTGCTATAACTGAAACATGGATGCTCATATTACTCTTAACAAGTGGAGGCGAGACAGGCATATTTTTCACTGATAAATACCTAAAGAGTAGATTTATTTAAAGAAATATTAAAATGAAAGAAACTAACCCCTTTTTATAATGTATTAACTCACCCCTCCTTCTTCCAGAGCTTTCTGTACCCAA
Organism: Timema monikensis; assembly: GCA_902151445.1. Taxonomy (NCBI): domain Eukaryota; kingdom Metazoa; phylum Arthropoda; class Insecta; order Phasmatodea; family Timematidae; genus Timema; species Timema monikensis. The sequence goes on along the minus strand of CABFVZ010000547.1, from coordinate 56,400 downwards.
GGCACTTCATTAACGGACACCCAACATTCTGCAATCAGACATTTTTGAGTGACGTCAACGTTGAACATGTTGAGTGTGTGGTAGATAGACTTCATCTTGAACACCATCACCTTCCACTTTTTAAGTTCTTTAGCTACGATCATCAGAACTCTATGGCGGTGATCTTCTGTTTGGTTCAACACCTGCAACGATATAAGAATTCATTTTCTGGCGGTTTTTGAGGTCACCATCTGATTTAATGTTTTTAAACAGTTTTTTTAGCACCACATCTTATTATCAGTTTGGATCATACACCTATGTATTAATTACACTAATGTGCTAGGGATTTGGAGGAGAGTGGGAAACCATTTTGTAAAAACAACCCTTAGTGCACCCGAAAGATTCAACTCTGATCTTCCCATCTTTGGCAGTTATTCTATTGCGTGAGTAGCACCTTAGACCATGCAGCCACCGAAGCGGGTAGATTTAAACAATTAAATATATATATTTTAGGATAAATAATGTATTTCTAACCAGTTAAACTGCATATTATTTTTTCAAACCATTGTTTTTAAATGAAACTTTTTAATTTTCAAACAGCCACCATTCCAAATGAAAACACAGGATTTGTGTACCTTTGTAAAGTACCTCCTTGTATAAGATATTTTAACTAGGAGGTCATAGGTGGCAATAAACAATCACATCCTTTAGACATTTAGGCATATATGACTGACCATAACAAAGAAAAATCCTATTGTTAGTATAAATTCCAACTCTTAGTTTTACGGATAAATCTTGTACCTTGGTTAAGTCTTCTATTCGTGTGCGCACACCTTTCAGCATTTCCTCTCTATCTCTAGGATCTTGAGGTGAATTGTACAGAACTGCATGGAAACCTGTACACACCTTCTTGATACGTCCGCGCAGTTGGTCTCCTTGAAAGAACACGGCGAACACTGTCTTGTACACTTCTTTGCCCTGCATGGTGAAAATTTGACCATTTTTTAAACTATTTCCTTTTTTTTTTTGTATGTGAGAAAACTTTTTAACATGAGATTATTAAATACATAAAGAATGAAAGGGGTAATTTATCATTATTCTTAATCATACGTTTGAGCAACGGCTTTGTTTGATCGTCATGTTATTCAAGCACGACTGTGCCTAGAAGCTTATTCGATCTCTTTGAACTTTTCTGAAGCTCTCAAATGTGAGAGGAGGAAAGGAGGAAAAATGTGTGTGGAGTAATGAGGAATGTATGGTTAACAGATTATTAATGAAATCCTTTTCAAGTATTCATAACTACTGTGTTTTTTTTAGCACGGTGTTTTACTACCTGTTTGGGTTATAAACCTATATACTAATTACACTAGTGCATTAGGGATCAATGAATCCGACCAGGATCGAACCTCGATCCCTTCATCTTCGGCAGATAGTCTATTGCGATAATAGCAACTTAGATCATGTGGCCACCGAAGCGGGTGACTTTGCTGTTAAAAATGAGAATGTTCAAACTGGTAGACCAACACTTGATCATGATTTACTGTCTATTTTGACCAATGTAGACTAAATTCATTATATTCTAAAATTATTGTATCAATTTTTATTTTACTAAAATTATTTAAACCGATAATTTAATGAAAGAAAGAAAAAGAGCCTTAGTACATTTTTTACCTCGACACTATTTACAACGTTGCTTGCCCAGTTCTCAAGCCCACCAACCACTACTGACCGCAAGCATCATCAAGAATGAAAGCTTAGTTGTATTTATCAAAATTAAGTACCGAAGACCAACATTTTTTAACGTTTCTAACCATTCAGTGACACGTTCTCTAACTATCACTGATACTGCTTTGATGATACATATTTATAAAGTAAATTGTTTTATTGTAATGTTTAAGAATGTGTCGAAAAAAACATTGAAATGTTATTGAATAATGTTTTTACTGTGACGGGATGTTTCATAGGTTGTTCCAGTTCTGCCTGACGTAAGAAGACATTTCCTCTTGACAGCCTCCATAACATTCTCTCAAAACCAGGAACTCGCTCTCTAGGTATGACACCTGACATAAACCTGAAATATTAACCAATTATCAACTATTAGATATGTTTACTTAATACAATCTTTCATTAGGTCTTAATGTCGAAGATTAGTTCAAGTTTTACAGGTAATAGGTTATAGATAGGGATGGCACCTTAGAATACCTTGACTCCTTAAGGGCATTTTAAATTCGAGGGTTTGAGAAAATATCAGATTCAAGACTTAAATAAAAAATATATAATTTTATAAAAATTTCTAACTGTACAGACCATTAATTTAACATTTAACAGAATGTAATAATGTTCTTATTAATGGATTATACTAAAAATAATATGAACATTTTCCATCCCATTATGTTTATATTTCCTCTTTTTATCATAGTTTCTCCCAAGATTCAAATTAGAGATTTGCATATAAAATAAAGATTCAGATTTGAGAGTTGAATTGGTAAAATAATATATTCGACCCTACTCTAGTTAAAGACTTACAATACATTATTTTAAAATATTTTTTTCATTAATCCCATTATTATTATTATTATTATTATTTTGTTTCAAGGTATTTCTTTATTTAACATGCACTTTCTTAACTAACTGATTTTATCAACACACTATATTTATTTACTTACATCCATTACTGTTTCCAGCCTGTGGTCTGGGTCAGCTTTTTATTCAAGCCATATAGTTCCAATACCAGCTTGCTAGGCCTGTCATAGCTTCATATGCCTTATAATCTATCTTAAGACTAGGACAGGCACAAGATTCAGTCCCTGGCCATTAATTCATCATTGTGAAAGTGTGAACCCACATTTCATCAATGATAATTATTTGGCCATGCCAGGAATTAAACCCAAGACCCTTAGCAAAACTAGAACAGAAACACTATACACAACCCTCGGCCATTAATTCATCACTTTGAAAGGGGAAACACACAAAATTATTGACCATGCTGAGAATCGAACTTGGGACACACAGTTCAGCAACCAGACTCGCTATCGACTGAGCTAAGATGTCGGACTTGATGCCATTAAAAACTCCCATAGAGGTAAAACTTGTGCTTTTACCTTAATAATATTTTGGTGTCTGCTGAGGCAATTAGAAAATCTGTGAGTATAAGTATCTCATTTAAAATAAACTTAACCTTATGAAAAATATCAGTTAGAATAGAAACTATCAAATTTAAACAACTTTAGGGATTCGTGAATTAACTTACAAAAAATAAAATATATTATATATTATGTGTGTGTTGTTGTTTTGCTAAATGTTGGTATATAACAATTAAAAAAATCCAATCCTCTTAAAATGAATTTTATTTTTCCACAACCTTATAATTTGAATGGTTTCTGCGTCCTTCCTATTGGTTTGTTTATAATCTGCCACTGGGTGTACGTATTTATGTATGATTAAGTCTGGTGAACCAATTAATACAAATTTGTAAGCCTTTATATCATCATTTTATTTTGATTAACACAGAGGCCTTATTAAAATTTGACCCACTTCATTAGCCAACTGGTCTCTAAGGTGTCATTCTCGTAATAGACTGGTCTGCTGATGGCGGGGAGATTGAGTTTCGAATCCTGGTCAAGTCTATTGAGGTTGGTTTTCCCTAAATGGTTTCCCACTCTTCTTCAATGTAAATGCGGCTATATTACCTCTAAAATGCTTCCATCCTCATCCCTATCCCAGTATATTACTTACCATATATGTTTATAACCTGAACATGTAGTAAGACACAGTGATAGATGGCTTATTAAAATTTGGAATGATTATTTATATTTTACAATATATCTAGTATTTGAGTCCTTTTTCCTTCATAAGATCTTAAAAGGGTTAAAGGTCAGGTCATGGCCCTGAAAGGGATACGCAACTAACAAAAGTTTCAAAAACCTCAATGTAGATACTTATCTTTCTCCATAGTAGACTTTAAAAGCATTTATGTGAAATATGTTGCGGTCATATTTTCAAAATTAAACTTACCCAAGTTTGACTCCATGGCCTTGTTCACCTTCAGGAGGTGCTACAATCTCATGATGATCAGTCTCGGTAAAAAATGTTGTCGTCTTTTCAAGGACGTAAGACATCTCAGTCAACTCTTGAAAGTTAGATTTTAGGTTAATGGCATTCTGACTCAACTGTACAATCTCAGATTCCATCCTTTCCAGTTTAGTCTAAAACATAAATTAATTTTTATACAGTATTTTAGTGAGTGGGTATTCAATGCTTTTATGTTATGTATATTTTCAAACTAAAGTAAATATTATGTTATCTACCCTGATGGTCTGATACCAAAATATTTCAAAAATTAGTTAAGAAATCATCATGATATTTTATTATTAATAGGTACTTCTTTATAATCGTTGATCAAATTTTTATGTTTGAGCTAATTTTTTTCATTTAAAATATTTGTCGCAGAAATTTAAATGGCTTTTAAACAATAACTGAATGAGTTGCAAGATAGCCCCTACTTTAGTTTAGTATTAACAAGGATTTTTACAACATTAAATCCTCCTTAAAAACATAATGAAGTAATGTTGGGGTGGAAGGGAACTTGAATTAAAGTCAATATTGTTTTCAGGTTTTATAACAAAATAATTTTTTGCCCAAAATAAATCAAATAGTGATTCAGTAGATATGTTTAGTTTAATTTTATATATAAATTTTATACAAATAGTAATCACAACAGTTTGTGAATATTTGTCGTGGACATCCAAGAATTTTACTAGGACTTTTTCATAAAGTTTCTGTCAAATGCCATTAGGCTTATGACAAATATTCAGGAAACGTTGAGATTACTATATGTAAAAAAATTAAACTAAATTAAATGTACCTCTCTACTGGAGCAATATTTTATTTATTTTGGCTAAAATAGTTTTTTTTATAGAAAATGCAAAAAAATATCGACCCTAACACACATTCACTTCTACCTCAGCTTAAATTAGGAGTTGTGGTCTAGAATGTTCAAAAATGTTAAAGATTTGGTTTTAATCGCTACCCTACTAAATTTCAATCAATTGGAGATTGATCAGGAAGTAAACAAGTGGTTAGATTTTGGTAGCTCCTAATTGCTAGTAATCCAAAACCATTATTGAAAAAAAAAAGTCTAGTAACTAAAAATTCATACCTCTAGCTCCTGCATCTCTCTGGGGTGTGGAGCCCTAGGCATTTCGCTTGAAAAAATTTCCAAGATAGGAATTTCATCTTTAATTATTTCTGCCTCGATGTAAGCAAGTTTACTCTCCAACGCATCACACCGCCTCACTTGGTCTACAAACCTACGTTGGAAAGCACTCACCTCTGCGTTCAGCTGAAATAAATCATAACATATTTAGGAAAACCACCCTCAGTAAACCCGACCGGGATTCAAACTCTGATCTTCCCATCTTCAGCAGGCCATTCTAACATGAGTGACTTCTTACACAATTCGGCCACTGAAGAAGGTAACTGCGGGTAATTAATCAAATAAAGTATTCCATTTCAAATTATCAGATAGAGCTGACTTTGAAATTAATTAATAGTTTTAGTAATGGAACTAGTTTATAAATCAATCAAACATAGCAAATATGGTATTTTATAGTTTACTGTGTTCATGATTGTTCAAGTGTTGAGGTTAGTATAATAATCACCTATCTTTGTGAGACTTTGTTTTGTATCCCTGTAAGATTGAAATTTTGTCTAACAGGTCCGTTTCAGCACCAACCCATTTTCATTATCTATTTTTTGAAATTGTTCACTCGTGTGTTCCAGGACACTAATAGCATCATTTCTTTTACGTGACGGAAAAAAAAACCTATTAATACAATGGTTCTTTCGGTAAAGCCGAATTTTTATAAAGTATTGATAATACATGTTCGCTTCACTCACATCTCTGAACTGCACTGTGCCTGCCTCCCCTAGTTCAGAAATGGAGGTATAGGCAGCCTCTGGTTGGATGAACAGTTGGCACAGGGCCATCTCTTCACTCCGGAACATCGACCCCATCTTGAAGGGCTTGCTCTACTTTTAAAAAAAAAGCCCAAATAAACTATAGTAGAATCAGGGTGAAACACTTAAAAAATTTACTTAAGCTACTTTAATATATTTACACATTAAATTATGATATGCAAATATTCTCATTGACAAATTTTATGAATGTTGATAGTATAATAAATTAATATAACTTTATGTTTTCCATTTAAAGGGGGTGCAGGGTGAGAGGGAGCGCGAGTTAAGTATATTTACAGTTAGTAAAATAAACACAATGGTAGATATGTTTAGTTTGATATTTTACACATATTTATCTCAACAGTTCTGGAATATTTGTTATGGGCATCGCGGAATTTGGCCAGGACATTTTCACTCCATTTAAAAAGTTTCTGTTCAAATGCTAATATGACCATGACAAATTTTTAAGAACCATTAAGATTGTTTCTGTATGTAGAAATCTATAATAAACATGATGACGAGGAAATTAAGATTTGAATCTTCGTTGAGTATACTGAGGGTGGTTTTTCCTAAATGGTTTTACACTCTTCCTCCACGCAAATATAGGTACACTTTCTCTAAATACAACCTTCATAATCCCTAAAACCATCAGCGTAATTAGTACATAAGCATATAAACCTAACAGGTAGAAAGACGCAGTGCTAAAATAATATTTTATTTATTTTAAAAACAAAAAAATTAATATCCAAAATATCACCAATTATTGACCTATATTTTTTTACCCTATTTCTACTATACAAAATAAAACAGGTGTGACAAAACTTACTTTCCGTGTTTTTTTTGTTTAGATTAGGTGTGTTCAATCCGCGTCCTGTGGGCCATTTGCAGCCCTCAATTGTTTTATATGCGCCAGCTCAAATTAAAATATTTCAAATTGCAGAAATATACAAAAAAATGAGGTTCTTGTAGCTGACATAAATGTTTGCTAACTTCCATTTAGTTCTCAGAATCATAAGTATAATGTTGTATAGATGGATATTTGTATCTACTATATTTGGGCATTAGATATTAATAAATCTCATGTATGATCTCCTGCCAATTCCCCAAGAACTATGCTGCCCTCAGTCGGTAAAGGTTGGGCACCCCAGTTTTAGATTATGTTTGTTCTTAAAATATTATTTTGTACTATTCCTTGATTTAAAATTAGTTTGTTTTTAGATCAAAAGATTTCTTTGGTATTTTAAGACTGGTTTATTATCTCAAGAATTGTTTAAAGTAATTTTCTTGGAACCATTCTTTTGATTAAAGCAGTTAAAAGACTGGCTTTAGGTTCAGAGGAACTTGGATTTGATACTGGGAAGAGCTTGGTCAAATTTAGTTTTAGTATGCAGTTGGTTTAGGTCCATATTAAGGTTCATGTCACGACTATTCTAATTATTAAACAGCTCTAGAAGCTCTCTGAAGTGCTTTTTATGGTAACACAGCCCCCTAATTTGTACATGTACATTAACTTTGATATTGTTTGAACCATAAATTATTATTATTATTAGCACCGCGTCTTACTACCCGTTCGGGTTATACGCACTTACGCTAATGTGTAATGGTAGGGTGATTGTGAGATGAAATGAAGGACCTACAGTTTAACGTGGAATCCGAACCACGGTGGTAGCCTGGTATTCCTCACATTCACAAGATGTTTTGTCAGAGGTGAAGGAAGGGTTTGGTAATCAGATAAATCTTTGCCGGGACCGAGGATTGAACCCCGGCCGCCAGCATAGAAGTCTGACATCTTACCCCTAGACCACCACGTCACCTTTGAACCATAAATAAAGCCTTATATATTTTGTTCATAAAATTTCAGGGGGTTGGGGGGGAGTGTTAAAAAAGGTATAATTCAGAAGCATTTAACCCCAAACTTGCATAAGGAGGGAGTGGAGAACTCTCAAGGAAAAAATACCTCAGAGCTGGCTGGTATATGGACCCCTACCTTTTTGTTGGAAGCTAAATCAAACAAGACGAGACTGGTGCCTTTGTTTGCATGTTTTTTGCCTGTGTGTCTACATTAGGCATTATTGAAAGATAAAATATTTATCTCTGTGAATATGGAATAGATTAATACGTTGTGGTAATACTGAATGAGTCTATAAAACATGTAATAGCTCAGGGCTGTCACTATTTTACTCCCGCAAAATTACCCATGTTTTCCAAGTTTTCTATGCAACTTTAATTTAAGTCTAGAAAAATAATAATTTTTTTTTCATAAAACTGATTCTTCTGAAGAAATATATGCAGTTGTTAGGTTGGGGAGGTAAGATATGTGTTTGAACCAATGACATCCTATGTACGCACTTTTTAAGCTAACTAAGACTATCAAATTCACAAATATTCCGGTATTTTCCAGTTTTTTTGTTAGATTCTCAGTGTTTTACTTTTTTCCTGTTTGCGTAACAACTCTGTAATTATTTAAGGAATGTTTGCTGGGATGTGAGCATATATATAGGTGACAAACACATACATACTAGAAGCATGTTAAATACCTTTTCTAGTAGAATAAAAATTAAAGTTCTATCAATATAAGCATAGTTGTATCAAGAATTATGTCAAATATATTAAATGAGTTTTTTTAAATCAGATAGGTGTGTTAATCAATATAAGAAATACATAATCAATCAAACATTTTGATTTATTGGGTGTTTGTCTAAGATAAGATACTGTTGAAAGGTGACACGAGATGTAAAAAGATTAACTGGACAAACCAAATGATAAAGAAATCTATTGAACTTTCAGATTTTATTTGTAATAGTTAAAGTTTTCTTCAACTCCTCTTAGGGGGTGTCTATTAGTCATTTTGATGGAGGGTCAGTAGATCTGAGCTGACAGAATTTTAAAAGAAAAATTTAAAATTTATTATACCATTAGTGTTTATAAATTGAAAACTCATTTGAATTAACACTATTATGAAGGGATTAACATCTCACCACTATTTAGCAAATTTTAAAATGTCATATTTTGACATCCAACAAGACTTAATATTACACATAAATACACAAACATAAAAGGGCCACTAGTTAAAAAAAAGTCACTAAAGCACATAATATATAAATGTATTTTGTTTTGCAGGATTTTATTTAAAATAATGTGTAAGTTGAAATATAGTATAGCATGAAATTATGAGGATAAGTGGCTTTATCTTAATATTATATAGACTTTCTTCTAAAACAATTTATATCAATTTTGGTGTGGTAAAACTAACCTACTACTATATTGTATTATATACAAGTGAAAAAAAAAAATGACTACTGTTTAAGACTGATCCAAGTTTGAAAAACGTGTGAACCCCCCCCTCCCAAAAAAAACCAAGCAAATTTTCAAATTTATAAATCTTTACATATGCCTATGGCCAATAATTTAACATCTGTAGTTTAGTTTTTGTTCAAATGAACATTTATCATAATACATTTTGGAAAGGTAACTCAAAAAAACTCAAAAAGTAACTGCACCATAATTTAATCATGCCTATTTGTGTGCATAGTCCTGCTGAATAGTATAAATATTAATATAATTGGACTTTATTTTTAGTATGTTTATCACCCATATGACTTTCTAGCTCTAACACATAATATGACCTAATTAATACATAGAGCTACTAGAAAATTGAATTTTAATATTTTGAAATGTATTAAAATGTTGATCAAAATAACCTATTAAGATAATTTATAGCTAAAACTTAATATAGAACATTATTTTATAAACCTCTCAAAATAACTACCATATATAATTACAAACCTCAGTGATATCGTCAACAATTTGTTCCGATGTTCTTCACTCTGACATGGATATCCACTAAAAATGTGACCGCCTGACGGTCAAAGTTTCATCACAAGAAAGTGAAGTGTGGCTATTAATTTAATCAAAGCAATCAACACTTAAACTACTGATAATGTCTTTATTGATATCTAAACATAGCTGATAAGAAAACAGTATTGCACATCACCCTTCTCTTTCTTGGCGGTACATCCATTAACTGATTGTATAAGATATTTATCATATGTCAATTGAATATTTATTTCAAGACATAATGGTATGTTTGTTTAGGCATGTCGTAGATCAATACTTTAAAATGATCAATTATCTGGTTAGATAATGCTTTTGATATTTGTCCTAGATACTGGGAAAATATGTATTGTTACAAGCCCCGATTGCTTAAGCCATATTTATTAGCATGTCTAGGCATATAAATAATTTTAAAATACAATAAGTTAGGCAATAAATCTATATTCTACTTTTTAATAAGTAATTTATCTTTTGTCATTAAACTGATAAACTTAATATATTTATTATTCAGATTAACACTTTTTGTCAGATATATTTGCATTTTCATCATTTTGGCTAGTGGATCATTTACCTACCATTCTCTAAATAGCAAATAATTTATATAAAAGCTTAAAAGATATTAAGTACATTTAATATAACACTGAAAATGTGTTGAGTTCATAAGCTAAATTTTAATATCATACTTAAGATTGAACGTTCAAAAAGTTTATTAATTTAAATAAACATTCAAAGTAACATGGCATCAGCTCACTATACTGACCAAGTGACCGCTGCATGTTGGCGAAGATAGTGCCAACATTATCTACTTTCTTTATCAAAGTAGCTCCTCCTTTGTCCTAATGGGACTGAGTTTGACCCCATTCCATACCCACTGCTTGACCAAAAAAATCTGAAAGTGCCGGGGTTCGAAGCCAGGAATTCATTTGGAAAAAGTTACAGTAATAATTAACTTCAATGAGCTATATACCCCACTCTAAACCTTTCCTCTAAGGCAAATTTATTGGTGCACCACTGCTCTAGCTAAATCACACCTCAAATCATTAGAACTATTTATGTTGGATTTATCTTATTAAGTGTTGGGTATAAGTGTTTAATAACAGAAGTTTCATACTTTAAAATTGGCAATGGTATAAACATTATTTGTGGACTGTCAGAGTCGACTAGATAAACAAATGGGTGTATATAAATTAAGAAAGTCCACCCGGAAAAAAGTAGGCTGAATCTACTGCACGATGGAAACATCTTCTGGTCTCATTTATTAGTGTGTCACACAATTTTGGCCTTTAGCAAAAACAAAGGTGAACCAAAATACAACAAGTTCAAAACACTATATCCCTGTAAACCATTTTAGTGAACCCTAAAGTGTACCCAGTTGTTTTGCATATAATACTTTCTTTAACTGTATAATCAAATACAAGGTTCATAAATGACTCACTTGATCAGAGTAATTTTCAAACTGCTCGTGCAAACACGCATCAAGACAATCATTGTCTCGTGTGTTCAAATCCCAGCTGTGGACTTCATTTGAAGAGTTAACAGTTATTACATATTATGGTTTTATGACCGCTATAACTAGGCCATTGGCCCTAATAACCTAGTGCTCTTGTCCCTCTGGCTAATTACAAGTATTGGAGACCTTGGTTTGGTTCTTTTTGGTGTACCAAATAATGTATATGCGTGTGTTTGTCCTAATACACAAATATTAAAGTTTTTGGACCTAGGTTTTTGTATGTTGTATTATATGTGCTAACCTACATTAAGTTAGTTTGTAAGTGCTTAGGAACTGTGTGTTAAATACCATAAAAAAAATCATTTCCTACGAATAAATAAATAAATGGGTCTCTCATTGCAAATTACATTTTTTGTTTATTTTAACTGTAACTTAACTGTAACTTTTATCAAATCACCAGTAATCAAATACTACATGCAGTTATAAATTTCTATAAACATTTACAAACCATTATTGTTAGTTGAAAACTGGATGTTTCACTTGGAAATATAATCCTTTCTTAAGCAATCAATAGTTATGTTCACATAAAAATTTAATTATTTATTGAGAAAATATTTATCTTTATTTTATAACATCCATGCATCAAATAACATTCTAGTTTTATGAAGTAACATAGGCCTAAGTCACATAATTTGAAATAGTTCACAGTAGTTCATGTATTACACTTAAAAAAAAAAACAGTGGAAATGAGAGCAGTGAAACTATATTGCTACATTTTAAAAAATATAACAAAATTAAAAAATAGTGTTTTAAAATGAGAAAATTATTTCAATAATTCCAATGTTGCTGCTGTCAAGTGAAGAAGCAGATAATCCAACTTTGATACAAGATTATACACAAACCAGAAAAAGTATAATATATTTTAGATAATCGACCGTGAATAGAATTTTGAAGTACAAGAAATAGAAAACCCAATATGGTATTTTGAATTAAAAGAGGAACGAAGATGAAAGATCATACCTTAAGAGTTGTTTACAAATGTATTTATATCATATCCTTCTTTAACAATTTCATTCTACTTTTTGATTTTTGGTTGCCTCTTTTAGGAAAATCCATTACACTTTCTATTCTCTCCTCAGAGAATTTTAATGAAATCAAATTTACGCCAAGAGGTTGACTACCTTTTTTCTTCAAGAATCAGTACATTACCTCTTGGTTCATACTTGACATTGCTATCGGTGGAAATAATTACTCTTTTCATTGTAAAAAACAATGTTTTTTTATTTTATTTTTATCGCATCTTACTATCCATTCGGATTATAGGTTTATTTAATTATTACTTTTAAGAGTTAGGGGTGCGTAAGGCTGAATTTAGAGGAAGTGTGCCAGCATTTGTGTGGGGAGAGAGCAGGAAACCATTTAGTAAAAACTACCCTCAATACACCTTACCAGGATCAAACCTCGATGTCCCTGTCATCGGCAGTCTAGTCTATTGCGAGAGTAGCACCTTAGACCATGCTGCCACCAAAGCGGGTATGTGTTTGTTACTTTATTTGTGCCTATACCTCTATCATATGCCTTCTTCCAGTGACAACAGTTTAAAAACTAGAGTAAAATTTATTACAAATAAAAATACATTAGCTATCATTACAATAACAATCTTTTAAGAACAAAATAAAATGGAAATTGATAAACAATCATTTACTGCATTAGTAATTCAAACATTGGTATCTCCAAATGATTGACGAGGCTAGTACCCAAATAAAGTTTCCATGCTTAATTATATGGCAGAAAATACTTAAATGTTTTTGTGTATTTATGTAAAGATTTTATTTTTATTAATGAAAATTCACAACCTAAATAAGAAATACTCTTTTACAAATTTACTTTTAGAATATGCCCTAGTTTTTCAGGTGCAAGTATTTGAGATCATCATCATCATCAACTGTTTCTAGCTTGTGGCCGAGTCAGTTTAGTAAAATGCCTTTATCTTCCTCTATTCTTCCACCACTCGAGAATAATGCGAATGTAATAATAAACATGAAACAAGATTTAGTTAAACCATTTCAATAAAATAATTACTCTTGTCCTAATAAATGTAAATGACTCTTTAAATAATATATTAATTTTATAGCAATACAATACTACTCCTACAAACATAATTGATTACCATATTGGTCCAAATATAGTGCTATATTTTTCTCCTAAAAATGTCCTCCCAAAAACTTTACTCGTATTATATGCTCAGCCCATTCACCTTTTATTTTTCATTTAGAATATCTTCCAAATGTTAAGGTTGTATTATGTGCAAGGCCCTACTATATTCGGCCTAGTACGCTTGGAAACTTATATAATCATATTCCTAAATAATTAAGGATCGACTTTCAAATCCTTAATGTTATTAGAGATTCGAAAAAATTTCATATTTCAAGACTCAAAACTTATAAAAAAAAAATCAATTGAAATTTAACACTTAACTGGATGTTGTTATAAAATGGATTATAAGAAGGAACATTAATATTTAGTAGCTATTTGTATTTTCTATTACTATAAATATATATACACACATAGATATTTCCTCTTTTGTTCATAAACTCTATTTACAAAGTTTTTTTTAATCAAATGTCATTTTTGGGTAAACAAATTTATGAAAGTTTTTGTATTGGTTGTTGTGTATTGATATTTCTTCAGTAAAGTTTCTACTAAATTTAGCTGACCAGCCCCAAAACCGCTTTGAACCATTGGAAACTGAAATCTTCTGTACTTGAAATACTTGAAAGAAGGTACAGGAAAAGTGGAAAGAAACATATACATTGAAAATAAGAACACAGAACTTATATTGTTGCCATTGGACTGATGGGAAATGTTTGACTCTTCAAGAAAATGGATTGTTACAGCCCAAACCCCCAACCTAGGTTTCATTCTATCAGAACTCAGCCAGCGGGAGTGTGAAATGCACAACAAAACTTCCTTTTAAAAAAAAGGAGAGAATAGAAATTTGTAAAGAATGATATGACACTTAGATAAGAATTTATAAAAGAAAATCATATATATATGTTATTTCTTATTTGACATTTGTACATATATATATATACACACACACACACACACGATCGTGCCGTTTCCGTGTGGGGTAGGCAAGAAACTGTGCATCTGGCTCAAAAGACAACTCTGTACTTAAACCATCCTCACTAACTTTCTCCACAAGTACCTATCCTTACATACTCCCTTCGCTTCAACAACGTTGATACACAGTCATAAATGTTTGTTTAATCTTAAAATTCTTAATGTTTCACTTTTTCACACATTCGTCTACAACATAAGTGCCCAACTTAAGTTATAAATGGGCTGGATGACACATCTCCTCTCCTCTGATGGGTCAGATATCTCCACCCCCTCCCGACTATTTTTGATACTAAAAAAATGAGAATTGTAAACTATATAATATAATATGTTGAAGTTAAAGTTCATGCTCCAACATTATATATGTATGTGCCCATATTTAATCTTTTTGTTCACTTATCGCATACATAATAATTACTGTACGTCCAATTCGTAATTATCCTGAAGCATGCGCTTCAATATGTTTTTTAACTAAAGTTATCTTAAATAATTTAATAAATATAATTTTATCAAGAAGTATAAATACATTTATTTAATCACATATATATACACTCTGTACACCAACTCACCCGTTTAATGGGATTTTTGAGCTTTAATTTCAAGCAACACTGTTTTTAAATTTAAAGTTTACATACACAGTCATAGTATTGCTTAGAGATGTTGGTCCATGATGCAGTAGCGCTACTTAGATTTTATTACCTTCATTCTTGAGAACGTTTGTTCGCAAATGTAGGTACTACCAAATGCATACAATTTTTTCCTTACAAATTTTAATAAAGTTGGGAGTTTTAAAACTTATCTTCACTCCATTTTTCATTAAAAACGTGACACTCGCTATCTACTTTTCTTAGTTTCCAAAGATACGTGATAACTTATAAACTGGTATTTGAATAAAAAAACACATATCATGCTGATATTTTCTTCAAATCTATAACTACACAAATTCAAACTTTGGATACACCACTACTCGGCTATTCAATACTTATAGTGGTGGGACGAGAGGGGGAAGCTTATCATAATTCGTATTTAAATGTGAAAGAATTAAATTCTACTAGCAGACACAGCTCCTGGGTGCAATCCTTATCCAATGATGAGAACGAGATGTATATTGGTGTATGAAATGTAACCATTGCATTTACAGCAAAACAAAAAGATAAGTATGGTTTACATTCAGGAGTTTGGACTAGACCAGCTGGTTATAAGGAATCGGTCATGATAGTTCATGTTACCCTTATGAAGAGTCTTAAGATGTGCTACATTAGTATTTTCAATCCAACATACAAAGCACTAAAATATTGTTCACCATGTATTTATTGTACACGGGCTGGATAAAATCCGTTCGTGGGCCACCAAATCGTATATGGCCTACCCCTACCTTTTGACCCACATACTCCACCTTCATAACTTACTATCCTTTCAGGTTGGCTTCCTTCTCTGTCAATTCCTACTTACTTTAAATTTTTATAGTGTTTCTACATTGTTTTCTTATTTCCAAGCCATTAGGTAATTATTCTTTTGATAAATAAATATTTTCACAGTAGTAGTGCAATAAAATTTGTTTTATTTGATCATATAAAAACTTTATAAATGAGCAGAATTGATACAAAGCATTTTTATTGGTTAAAATAGCATTGTTTTAGTGTGTTTTGAGATTCACTTAAGATCAGTGTGTAAAAATTTAATTTGTTGGGAACATAAACTGTATGCTTGATCCACACATGTTTTAAAACTCATACAAATGCCAATAATTAATATAATACTTTTTAAAAAAAGATCTACTCTTTTTAAATTATGAATATTACTTTCTATATCACATACTGATGTTCTAGCACAAATTGATAACAAAATATAACATAGTTGGTGCTGATTTTGTTTAATCAAAACTAGTTTTTCTAAAGTTTCATGTATTTTATTATCAACAAATGTGAATCATGATAAATATGCATTTACATTATGGTGGATGATTTTTACTAAATAAATATTATTATGTGTGTATTAAATGGACATTTTATTTTATATCATAAATTTTAAATTTAAGCTATGATATCAGTTGAATTAAATTATATATCTTCTAATGTTTCATCAAAGTAGAAAGGAGAATTGATTATATCTTGACATTTTCATATTTCCGACACAAATAACAAACCAGACAAATATTTACCATAAATTATCACATGTTTAAATCACAATAAAAAAATTGATTAAATAAATCATTGCAATACTAAAAAACATTACATCGCCATACCTATTGATATGAACAAATGGAAAATAATTAATTATTAAAAATAAATGTTTTACATTTTTTGCTGTTAAAATTTAATTACAATATTATATATCTATATTTATGAAAAACAAGTAATTACAAACATGTTTTAACATTATTAAAATATTTTTACAATAAACAATGTTATAAAATTTCTTATGCATGCAAACTTGAAAATGAATCAGCATTGTCGAGGGAGAAATTTATCTAATGTCTCAAGATAATTAAAATAAAATATTTACATAAGACGGATTTGTAGAGACATTTTAAAAATCTGTACCTTGATTTTGATTTTTACTACTGCTATTGAATTGTGCGACAACTAGAAAAACCATTTGAACTTTGAATCAATGGGAATGATTTCTTCAAACAAATGAGAAAGAATAAACTTGTTGGCCAATCAGATGTCAAAGTTCTGGACTTGTGGAGTTGAATCCTTGGCGCCAATAACTGTGAAATACAGTTATCACCTTGCCTCTGACATAAGCATGACTAATCTTCAACAACTGCTTCATCAGTCTCCAATATGCTCTTGAAAGAAAATGGCTGGAATGGGTAGCCCAGGCCAATGTAGAATTTACTCATGAATTCTACCCTAGAATAGTAATAAACATAATAAAATAAAAATCATTTCTAAGTAAATCAGTTCAATTAACAATGTTCAATTTTTCTTTTGTATGGGAGGGAAAGAAATCATATAGTTGTTTACATCAATTGTAATTTTTTTTTATCATTGGGTTTTAAAGACATTGACTTTAATAAACTGTAAAGTAATAATTACTCATAGCTCTACTAACTCTCTCATATTTGTTTTAAAGATTCTAAATTCCTTCACACAAGTTAAGTTTTAAATTAATTTACAATATTAAAGGTTGAAACTAGGGATATAACCCTCAAATCTTTGAGGATTTTCAAGATTTGTGGATTGTGGAAAATTTCAAATCACTTTTCCTATGTTTGTCCTTAATGTTATTCCTTTTACATGTCCCCATCTAGGTGTCCTATCAGCCTTTATAAATTTCCTTTTTCTCCCTTTTGTGTTTTTGCTTTTCTCTTTTAGGAAGTTGTGTTGCGCGTTTCACAATCCTCCCTGATGAGTTCCAATAGAATGAAACCTAGGCCGTGGGATTGGACGGTGACAATCAATTTTCATAAAGAGACAGCTAATACTTCTTTGTCCAGTGGCAGCAATGTTAAGTGTGAACTGTGTTACTTTTTCATTGCAATAAACAGCCATATTCTGTTCATTCCTTTTTATATGTTTTCTAGCCACCTTTACCTTCTTCCAAATATATATTACAAAATTAATTACCTCAAAAAGTGAAAAGAGGTTTTCCTTAAAAACATATTTGACACAAACATATATATATATTTAATTTTTTTTCCATGCAATATTACTACTAATAAAGTAACAAAAGTAATCAATGTTTATATTTTATTAAAGTTGCTTCCTACCATAACTATATATAGGTTTGTCTGGAGAGGAAAGGGATTATCAAACTTACCAATGCAGCCTCAATGTATGTAAGAAAGCAGATAGTCCTTCCATCATGACAAGGATGGCAAGTGTGAACATAGCCCACGCTCCAAACATGAAGTAAAGGATTATACCACCAACATAAGAGTCACTACCCAGGCCTTGCTTCATAACCATGTTCCATAGCACCTCAGAGAGCTCTGGAAAAAAGAGAAAAAATTATTCTTATTCTTTATGTATACTCTGCTTTTAGTAGGAAGAACAGTATCTGGTAGTTACTAAAATTACTAAAACAATTTTATTGTGTTCTAGAGATGTAAGCTTGAATTCTGAGAATCCCTCAAATTATCAAGGATATTCAAGATTCGAGAAAATCTCAGATTAAAGCATCAAAATCTCAACAAAACATATATTTCAATATTTCAGGTGAAATTTGTTTTAGAGCTCTAATAATGCTTTTGGTGGTTTATAACCAATTAGAATTATTTTTATTTTTATTTTCTATTATTCTAATACATTTATATTTCCTCTTATGTTCATAATTTTTTCCAAGATTTGGATTTGGATTTAAGATTCAAAGGTAAATTGGAAATTCAGATTCGTAAAATAATGGATTTGACCCAAATCTCATATACATGCATCAAGTCATGTTTTCTGCAGCTATCACTCTTGATAGATATTATCAATATGTAAAAAATAATCAGTAAAATGTTGTTAATATTGGCTGCAAAGGAAGATGTTTGATTTTTCTAAATTGTTCTTCTGACCAAAATCAGGCTATATGCACATTTCACTTACCCTGAAAGGTAACAAGATTACCTTGCTTGTTTCTACATGGTGCAGCTTATTTGATAGGTCAATTATGAAGCCTGTTACTGTTAGACTGTAAGCTCTCACTGCAAACGGAGCATACACTATTTCATCTTTAGGATTTTCCTGACATTTCTTCAAATTTTTGTATTATTTACCAGCATATCAAATACGTATACATTTCTCAAATAATTATAATTTCAAGAAATGTTTATCAACTCAGGAAGGGGAGGATGGTAGAAAATAACTAACACATTTTTAAAAAAAAGGGAAAAGGATAGAAGACCTATTGGAAGACCGTGGATAAGGTGGATGGATCAAGCGCAGAAGGACCTGGGGGCTAGAGGAATGGACTGACGATGCGTAGCTGAGGCTGAAGTTTGGAGAGATTGACAGGAATGGAAGAAGGTGTGCTAGACGACCTGCAGAGAAGGAAATGTCGAATTATGATGATGAAAAAATTGAGTGGTGAATTTCAATCAAACTTATTTCCACCATTTAAAAAAATTAATTTAGGTGTTCCAAGTCTACCTTTTCAATTCTAATATCAAAGTTTAATTATTTTTTTATAATAATTTTATTTACATCTATTACTGTTTTCAGACTATGGTATGGGTCAGTTTTTTATTCAAGCTATATATTTTCCACTACTGGCTGGCTAGGCCTATCATAGCTTCATATGCCTTATAGTTTAACTTAAGACTAGGATAGCCACAATATCTATTCCCGGGTCGTTAATGTATCATTGTGAAAGGGTAAAACTACATTTTACCAATGATACATTTTTTGGGCATGGCAGGAATTGAACCCGAGACTTTTGGCTCAGTAGGGAGACACGCTACCGACTAAGCTAAGGTGTTGGATAATAATTGTTTAATGCTTGAAAAAATATTGTATTTTGCTTATTTAAATAACTTTAAACACTAAAATAATGTAGAAAATGTTTGATTGAACAGTTATTGTTTGTAAGACTTCATTCTTGGCTGATAAATTCAGTTACAATCATAACATGAAATTCCAATTCTTCAGATTTTTTCATATTGATATTAATTTGTAATGTACCGTTTATATAACCTGATAGGTATCAAACTTAACTTGCATGGTTCCACTATGATGCAGCTTTCAGGGTAAATTAACTATATATAGCAAATTAGAATATTAATAAATGAATATGAATGAAAATTTTATCTGTCAATAAATGTCGAAATCAGAACTTTTTATCCAAGCAAAATAAAAACTAATATTTCCCTAAGTTTTACACATCACTAAAAAATAATATACAGTAGTTTCAAAATGTAAACAGACAAAAAAAAACCACTATGGTGGGAGTATAGGGAACTTGAGTTTAGGGCAGTATTTTTGCAGTTTTTTTTATTTGAAATTTTAGGTTAAGAGATCAAATGATTTTCAAATAGAAATTTGTAAAGAATGATAGGACACTTATATCAGAATTTATAAAAGAAATAATAATATATATGTTATTTCTTATTTGTCAAGAGTGTCCTAGAGTTTGATAGTAACTTTTCTCTTCATTTAAAAAGTTTGTCATCTAATTCCACTATGCTCATGACAGATATTCAAGAACAATTGACATCACCATGTGAAAAAAAATTAAACTCACTGAAGTAATATTTCATTTATTTTGGCCAAAATATAAGTTTTGATATTAAAACTGCAAAAACTCTGCTATTAACTCGCGACCCTTTACGCCCACTTTAAGTGAAACTGTACAACAAAAGTAGTAAAGCGTGTCAACTTACGGGCATGCGCAAGAGACAAGGCCCACAGTCGTAGGTAAGATGCAGTGTGTGATATTGTGCTGAGCACATACTCAATAGTATGAATGGCTTGGTGAATAAACACTTCACTCAATTCCTCCCCGTGTTCACTGTCCTCTACAGCTGAACACGTCGGCTCGGCAGCCGTTTGGCTCATCTCCAAGTCCTGTGACAAATCTCCATTACCCGATGCCTGGAAAATAAATTATACACCGTTAAGAGCCTATTTCAATGTTTTACAGTTTTAAAACAAGATTCATGAAAGTGGGATTGGATCTGTAGATTGAGCTATAAACAACCCTCCATTTTGCTTCCTATCTATAGTGCACAAGGTGACCTGGTGGTCTAGGGGTAAGGTGTCAGACTTCTATGCTGGCGGCCGGGGTTCAATCCTCGGTCCCGGCACAAATTTATCTGATTACCAAACCCTTCCTTCACCTCTGACAAGACATCTTGTGAATGTGGGGAATGCCAGGCCTCCACCGTGGTTCGGATTCCACGTTAAACTGTAGGTCCTTCATTTCATCTCACAATCACCCTACCATTACACATTAGCGTAAGTGCGTATAACCCGAATGGGTAGTAAGACGCGGTGCTAATAATAATAATAACAATAACAATAACTAATAACAATAATAACAATAATAATAAATAATAATAATAAAAAAAAATAATAATAATAATAATATAGTGCACAAGTTCAAAACAAACCTTTTTCGTTAATGAATATACGTCCACGGGCATCACACTTAGGTAATAGAGGGCACTCTTGATATATGAATGAAAGGTATAAAGTGTGACAAGCATTTTTATTTACAGCAGTTGCTCAAAGGAGCTACCGCCAACGGTAACACATCCCCAACAGCGTCGACGCATAGATTGCCGTAAATTTTCAAAGATTCCCCAGCCCCATATCCTAGATGCATGTCAGCCATCTCAGAATCCGTGAAATGCTCCATATTACATGCACCAAGTCTGTGTTATGAATGATGGCAAAAAATAGCCCAACAGCACCCTATAGCACCTAAGTGTGATGTCTGCGGATATACATTCTTTAGCAAAAAAGATTGTTTTAGTGTTCCCTATCTCCCAATAAAGTGTGTACAGTGTTTTTCAAATCATGGTGTATAGTTTACTTTTGCACTAAGTTGTATTTGACCTAGTCTTGTTATATCAGTCCTGAAAAGAGATACATTTTTCTACCTTTTTTATCTCTATCACATACCCTCCTCCAGTCAACAACCAGTTCATCCGCATTGATAATCGCATCACTCCCAAATTAGACTGGATTACCAAACACATTAGGGTCTGAATCCCTGTCAGAGTTATTGAGTTTTTTCCGTAAATGTTTTTCCATTCTCTCTCCATGCAAATGTGAGTACCTTTCCTCTTAATTTTACCTTTATCATCCCTATTCTAGTATTTATAAATATGTGGATAAACCAAACAAGTAATGAGATGGTGCATAAAAAAAAGTTTACTTTTATGCAGACTTTAACATACTAAAGGCAAGACTACTCCATTTATTGTCTTCTTTAGCACCCACCACCCCTTCCCTCCCTTACTTGCTACCGTCTTTGTTGGGTTCTTCTTCCTCATTTCCTTTCCTCGCTACCATTTTTGATAGGTTCTCTGAACCCATACCCCAACTCTTCCTAACCTCAACTGCACTTTTTTTTCTTCTTTTTTTAAAGCTCAGATAGAAAATTCAAGTACTTAACATATTTCTACTGTTTGTGTTTGAAGTATTTTAAACTAAGAAGATTCCCTTACAAGCATCTACTTACATGCACAGCCTTCTTCTTGCTGGACACAATATGATAGATAGGCATCCCGAGTAACATAACAGGGATACATAGCAAAGCGATCAAGACAAATGCCATCTGTAAGGATGATTGACCTTCAAACATGAATTCATCGCATCCTTCCGGAGGAGCGGTTGATTTGAATAGCATCATGTTGATGAACATGATCAAAACGGAGGGGGCACATGCCGGGCTGTACTTGATCGCTAGGAGAAACAGAGTTTCAAAAATTATATTGTTACAATTATTTTTTTTACACTCAT
Organism: Timema monikensis; assembly: GCA_902151445.1. Classification (NCBI taxonomy): domain Eukaryota; kingdom Metazoa; phylum Arthropoda; class Insecta; order Phasmatodea; family Timematidae; genus Timema; species Timema monikensis. Next base: position 33,660 of record CABFVZ010000547.1, on the reverse strand, counting down.
TATTGTTTGGATTTATTTCCGGGTATTTCATGTGCCTGGGTGCAATTGTAAAGTCCGTTCACCATAGGAATTGTTTTCTGAAAGGCCTTTTTTCCTACCAGAAATCTATTATATAGTAGGATACTGGTAGGAAAAAAGACCTTTCAGAGAGTAATTCCTACTGTGAATGGAGTATATTTTGGATCCCTCGTATACTAATTGAAATAGCTGTGAGAACTGCACAAACAAACTTTTAGTTAATCTGGAGGTTATTTTTTGGTACAAGGTACAGTAGAAAGGTAATGAATTATTAACAACTCTCTCACCTATAACCAAACCCAGAAACTCTTATCTATGAAACTCTGTTATCTATTAAATGGTCATTTACATAAACTTTGAATTATTGTGATGTTTTTATCCCTACTAGTAATTAATTTAAAATTGAAATTAAATAATTGAAAGGATAAATTACACAATAATTGATTAACAAAAAATAGTTTGTTGATTACCATAACAATTTAAATTATATAACATCAAACTTTAAATATACAAAATTATTAAAACACCAGTTTGTATAACAAAATTGGCCGGTTTAGCTGTCAGCGTTCCTTGCTACTTTTTTTTGACAGCCTGGTTTCAATCCCATGTGGTCCTATAGGTATTTTTTCCCAAAATAAGTCTTGTTAATTGACTTAAGTTATGTTCAAGACTTCTATTGGCACCACATAATCATCATAACATCATCTCATCGGGGCAGTGTGATCATATCTACATAATGCCCCAAACTCAGAAGTTGGTCATAAATCCGCCACCACAAGTATAAAGCCAGGAATGTATATATACCTATGTTTATAAAACAAAATATACCTTAAAAAGATTTACCTTTAAGAGCTATTTTATATATTCCCATCCATTCTCCCTTTCCTATGTTTGTCCTTTATGTCTTTTGTTCCATTTTCATGTTCCTTATCTATGTGCCCTATCATTCTTTATCAATTTTCTTTTTCTCCCTTTAAAGTGGTTCTCCACCCTCTAACCTCACCACCCGCCCCTTTCCTCCTTTTAGGAAGTTGTGTTGCGCATTTCACACTCCCTCCTGATGAGTTTCAAAAGAATGAAACCTAGGTCGAGGAATTAGGCGGTAACAATGAATTTTTCTCAAAAGGTAGGCATTATCTCTTTTTCTGGTGGCAACAATATAAAGTGTGAACTGTGTTTTTATTTTTATTTTAAAAACTAACTTGTGTTTTTATTCTTTAATTTGTTTCCATCTCTTTCCTGTACATTCTTCCATATAGAATAATATATTTCAGTATGTAAGTTTTTAATATGATACAAGTACAACATAAATTTGTTAAGAAACAAAATATGTCACTTTTATAACCTATTAATGGAAGGTCAAGAATAAGTTCAAACAAGCCTCCATTGTTTCTTTTTTTTATGCTGAAAAAAAGACTACTAAGTCTGCTATTTTTATGTTAGTAAATTATTGTAATATGTTTTAAAAACATTAAAAAGACATTGACTCACGATTTGTTGGAGCGTATAAAACCCACTTCATGAACATCATCGCCACCATGTATGCAAAAAGCAGTACCAAGAAAACTACTTGTGGTAAGAACTCCAAGAAAATTCGAACAGGTTGTTTGAAATGCCTGAAATTGTAAGATACCACTAAGAAAATTAAAATATAACCACAGTAGTATCTATTATAAAATACAAGAATCTAATCGAATAATGTAAAACACAGGAAGATATTTTACAGTTTAATTTAACTTCTTCAGGAGTTTTCTTTATTGTGAATTTTGTTTTTATTGTACACTTAGTGATATTCTTTGCACCAAGCTTGTGAGGAACTGGATTGCAGTTGAGAGGTAGATCAAAGCTCATATCTCGACTGGGTGTATCAGAGATGCGTTTACAAACCTCTTTCAATGCCACTATTGATTAACTCTCTTCAAACTACCCATCTACTTCTTACAATTTAGTAATTAATAATCAGAGAATAAAACATATTACTGGTTTTTAAAATGTAAAGTTCTTTAAAATACACAAACAGTATTCATTTTAAAAACTTTTAATTGTAGGTGATTTGACTATGGTATTTGCAGCCTAACACAAAATTATATAATAACTTTTAAGTCAGACAAAATAAAACACACAAATAGCGAAAATATTGAGTTGCGCATAACAAAATTAGCTAACTAAATGATACTTACAAATGATTTAAGACGCTGAGAGAAACCCCAAACACCATGTGCACAACACCAAATATGATTGAGAGTTTCATTTTGTAGGAATTTAAAAATATTATTTTATTTGATGCCACCTGTAAGAAATATATATTATATTTTTAGTTGTCAAACAATGATAATATTTATATACATTTGGTTTCCAAACTTTTTTTTATGTTATAATGTAGGCTAGGCATTTTTTTTTATAACTACGTCTTTGAGCCCATATGGGCTGTCTGCTCAGCCTATATTGTTAGATGGTTATTTATAGTAAATAAAAATTTTAATTCTAACTTTTTCTTAACTCAAAGAGCTACTAGTAAATAATTTTTTTCAACGTTAATCATCATCTGTATGTTAAGGTTTGGTTTATTTTAAATATCTCAGCCTTAACACCAATAAGGATTCAAGCCCGGTGCTTTGATTAGAAGCAATCATGTTCTTTCAAATGACCAATCCAGATTCCATTAATATACAAGGATATATTTATATTATAGTTGTACATTGTCAAAGCTGTTTAGTGCTAAAAGTAGTAAACCTTATATTTATTCAGAAAAAATAAATGTAATATACTTTATATCTAATCTTGGAATGCCTATAATTTTACAATATGAGCAATATTTTATTACCTGCCAAACTGGATCAAGTCCAACTGGATAGGGATATGAAATATAAGCAGCGTCACTTGGATTTAATGTAAGATCATTATTCCCCATGGTTGTGTTGTAGTCGTAAATAATTTTCCAACTCGAACCGAACAGATTCATGGATTTTGAGAATACATCATTGTAAATAATTCCAGTGTATATGGAGAACAGACCCATCAGTAACATTATGTAACGTCCCCCGAAGAAAATATTCCATATCTAGAAATAATCGAAACATATCTTATTTTATTGAGCAAATATTTCTTACAGATTTCATAATACCTTTTAAGGAGGAAAAATCAGACTTGGTATTTTTTTTTATGATTATATCTAGGCCCTAAGATATATTTTAACAAACTTTTATTTCAATCATAGCACTATGATATAATTAACACATTTTTGATTTTCTACATTTAAGTAAAACCAAAGGCAAACTTATTTATATATTTTTATCTATATCTTAATACCCATTTGGGTTGTATGCACATGTGCTAATTACATTAATGTGTTAGGGATTAGGAAGACTGAATTTTAAAGTAAGTCTACCCTCATTTGCATAGTGAGAGTGATAAACCATTTAAGAAAAATCACTCAGCCCAACCCTGCCAGGATTTGAACCTTGATATTCCCAACTTCAGAAGGCCAGTCTAACACGAGAGTGACACTGTAGACCCTACAGCCATTGAAGTCATTGCTACTTAAATGGTATTATATTTTTTAACTAATAGAGAAGCATTAACTCACCTCACTGCCTGATTTTTTTTTTGAAAGTTTCTTTTCCCCGAGTACCATGTAAGCTCCAAATGCCAGCATAATGACGCCATGCCCGGCATCACCAAACATGATGGCAAACAAAAATGGAAATGATATGGTTGTGTACAAAGCTGAAAAATGTAAAAATAAATGTATCAGAATACATGTTTTTTTTTCTTCATACAACTGAGATGAATTGTTCCAAAAGCTGTATGTTAATATTTACTTGCAATATAGTACTCGTAAATTAAATTATGGTGGGTATTCTTAAAAGATTTCAATAAATGAACTAATTAAAACTTAAAACAATAAAGAAAGAATGAGCCATCCTTCCTACACATCAAAGTTACCCGCTTCAGTGTCCGCGTGGTCTAGCGCGCTACTTTCATTGTAGACTAGACTTTGAATTACGGGGATATCAAATTTCGAGTCTTGTTAAGATGTACTGAGAGTGGTTATGCCAAAAGGGTTTTCTTTTCTACCTCCACACAAATGCGGGTTCACTTACTCTAAATATAACCTTCCTAATCCCTAAAACCATTAGCGTGATTAGTACAGAAGTGTATAACCCAAATGGGTAATAAGACACGGTGCTAGAACTCAATGCTACAGAATAATATTAATAAGAAGAGCCTTTTATAAAATACAAACATATATTTTGCAGTCGACATTGATAACATTTTACTATAGTATTATGGTTATATTATAGGTATTGATAAAAGCTATCAAAAGTGACAGTTGCAGATTGTTTAACTTGATGTATGAATATTTGAAAGTAGATATACTAGTTATTCTTTTTGTCCTGCCTTCCTTAGTAAATTGGACTCTATCTAAGAGTTTGCTCGGTGCCAGAGAGTTTTACTGATGTGTTTGTTACACTTTAAAGGGGAAGGTCTGGATTCAATTTGATTATTTAAACCAGGAGCTAAGAAGGTGAATTTTCTCTTTGTGAATTGTGATTTTATCTCTTCAAATAATTGATGGTGAATTTTCTTTCACTTCATCTCCCTCATCTTAAGACTTAAATGAGTGTTCTTTTACTGTTTACAGCCTGTGGCCTGGGTAGGTTTTTTATTCAAACCATATATATTTTCATTCCAAGTTCTGATTATTTTGTATGCATTAGAGAAAAGTTAGTTCTTAAGTCTTGTGTTGATATAATATATTGGTTTTAGAACGAGAAAGTTATCATAAAGAAGAAAAAAAAATATTACTGCTCATTTTGGATGATGTCTCCAACATAAGTTTGTAAAATATTTCTGGAATTTTCAGATGAGGACCATTCTAGTCCCTGTGGCACAAATTAGGAAAAGTCCCTTGCTATGAATAATCAAGGCTGTAGTTGGGAGGGGGGGAGGGTTTCAAACCCCCTCCCCCAAAATTTAATGAACAAAATATATATTACTTTATTTATGGCTCAAACAATATCAAACTTAAAGCACAAGTACCAATCAGGAGGCTGTGCTACCATAAAAATCACTTCAGAGAGCTTCTAGAGGTGTTTAATGTTTAGAAGTTTTTCTAGCCTCTGGCAATTGGGGTGTGTGCCCACCAAACCCCAATTGAAATTATTGGCTGGCTATGGCCTTGTGAATAATGGCACTTTCTATTTACTAACAAAATATTATTAGAGTGTTTAGTATTATTTTGATTTAGAGAAATGTGTTTAAATTGACTCAAAATACACCAAAATATAAAGTACTCCGTGTACCTGCTCATGTTAAATATACCGGCGTTCCCACTCGGGAGTTAGGGGGTGCATACAAGTTTAAGTGATCACTACACTTCAACAAAGCTCTAAATAAAGCCGATAAATATATATATATAAAAAAAAAAGAATTTTGAGGACATTTTATGAAAACTCACCAGGGTTGATTTCCCGGTAAGTGGCCACACCATAAGAATCTATGAGATTCTGAAAGCCTCTAGTGAACTTGTTTGTACGATTGAACGTGGGTGGCGGCTCTGCTGTCTCTATGACGTTCAGAAACGATGGGATGGAGCTGCCGCTCGCTCTCTGCAAGACAGAATACACTTAAGCATCAATTTCAGCTTGTACACACAGTTATACTCAGATACATACAACTTGAAAAAGAACCAGAGCCCACGTGTAAAAATAAAATTAGTTGGGAGGCCATAAAACATTCAGTAATAAGTGCAGAATTAGGTTTAACTGCCTGAAGGGACTATATTGTATTTATTTACTAAGAGCCTGTCTCACCCTTTGGGTAGCTTCTAACTTAGGTAAGTGATACAGCTTGAAACCATGTTGTGATTTATATATATATATACTGGAATCAAGACTAGTTTGGGCATATTTTAGAATATATGACAAAATTAAGAAAAATATTATTTAAAAAATTAAAAATCCATTTAAATGATCTAAATTCACTTCAGTGGCCGCATGCTCTAAGGCGTTACTCTTGCAATAAGTTAAACTATCAATGCCAGGGAGATTGTGGTTCAATCTCTGTCAAGTGTACTTAGGGTGGTTTTCCCTAAATGGTTTCCCACACTCTCTCCATGCAAATAAGGTTACACTTCCTCTAAAAAAAATACAACCTTCCTCCTCCCAAATTACTAAACCGGTTATTAAATAAGCGTATAACTCGAAAGGGTAGTAATAAGTGGTGCAAAAAAATATAAATTTTGCTGTTGTCACATGAAAACTGCAAAAAAATCACAATTCAATACATCTTCTAGCTTGAGCGTAGTCGCATATATAATATCTGGTTAACTTGCCACTAGAGCTTTGTTAATATATGAAATGATCGTTTATGATTTACAAGGTAGCATTGCGTTGCGTTGGTTAGACCATGGATATGAAAGGGGTATGGGGTATGCGACTGGTCAAAGCTTGGGAAACACTGTCTCATTGGCATGATACGAGTTGTATATAGTATTAAACTGCTTGATAGAGAACGTGGTTCTAAATGTAAAGCTATAAATCAGGATGTTGCCTATAAAATTCGGGATCGCTGCCAACCCTTTGAAAAAGAATGAAAGATAACGTTACTTACCCCTCCATCAGCGAGAGCTTTCTGAACCCCAGGCAGATCACTCACAGGTACCCAACATTCCGCGATGAGACACTTCTTGGTCACATCCATGTTGAACATGTTGAGGGTGTGGTAGATGGCCTTCATCTTGCGTACCATCACCATCCACGGGTGAACCTCTTTCGCCACGTTCTTCAACACCCTCTGCCTGTGGTCATGCGTCTGGTTCAAAACCTGTGCTCACACATCACCCCTACTGGTAGTTTTACCACTCAACAAATCATGGAAGGGATTTTAAACTTTTATACCCTTTAAAGACCTTGGCTAACAGTGGTGTGGAGTGTTGACAGGGTAAGCAGAGCTTGTTAAAACCATAGATTTGGTATTCTCCCCCATTTGACCAATCATACACTCTGCTTTACATATACCTTACATGGGCATGCATGTTCGTTGATACCCTGACCAATGAAGGGTGATGAGAACAATTCACAGATACAGTTGAAACTAGCTTTACTTAACCTGTCAACACGCCACACCATTGTTGGTTAATGAAATGAGCTACAAAAGTGTTAAATAAGTGATGGCATCTTGTTAGAATTAATTTGGAGAAATTTGTTTTGGAACTCATTTTAATTAAAGATTACACTTGGGAATAAAAAAAACATTTGGGATATCAATGTGGAAGTTAAGGCTTAAGCATTCAACTTTATCTTAAGACAATTACAGAGTTAGTGTTTGAATCAATGTTCAGGATTTACACTCATTCCTCCTCCCTGCCAATTAGTTTTTAGGATAAACTGATTTAATAAACTTAAACTATAAACTAGAGATAAGCTATACCATCAGTAAATCAGGAAACTCCATACTTGAATAGTGAATTAACAATGAATATAGGTACTAGATTTACTATTTAATACTATATTATATTTGGAAGAAGGTACAGGAAAGATAGATAGAAATATGAAATGGAATGAACACAATATGGCTTTAAAAAATAAAATAAAAAATAACACTGTTCACACTTTACACTGCTGTCAATGGACAATGAAGTAATCACAGCCCTTTAAGAATATTGACAGTTACCACCCAGTCCCCCAACCTAGGTTTCATTCTATTGGAACTCATCAGGAGGGAATGTGAAATGAGAAACGCAACTTCCTAAAAGAGGAAACCAAAAAAACACAAAAAGGAGATATTGAATTAAAAGACACTTTGATAGTATGGTAACATAAAAATGGAACAAATAATATAATATTTATTATATATAAATTTTAAAACACACATACATGATAACTACAATTATCTGTACTAATGATTTGAGTAAAACAAAAAAAACGATTTTTTTTTAGCCAAGGCTAGACATTGACACAGATACTGACAAATGTTTACCATTCATTCAAATGTTCATTTTGCCATTATTTTTAATTTTACTTTATTTATTATAGAGGGTATTTAATGAGCAGGATCTGGAACAGACACATTATATCAGCCAACAACTTACAAGCTAGAACCAACACAACACCCTGTACTCCAGCCGACAATTCACCAATATTATAAATTTACGGCCATGCCAGGAGCCGTCGCTTCATAAGCGGACGTCTTACCTACTCAGCTTAGGTGTTGTACTGTTACTATATCAATAAATATCTAGGGCTAGGACTGAGAGTGTAATATTAGATGTGCTGCACTAATGAGATATTTTGTAGGTTAAGCACCATAAGAACTTAATGAGGGGACATTTATGGAGCTTTTGAAAATTTAATATTTTAGTTTATTTTTATTCCTCCTGAATGACTAGCTTGATGGTTTGTTAAAGTCTTATAAAAAAAAGCACCTACATCCGCAATTAAGTTTGAAGAAACTTTAAATTATTCCAAAATGTATTTAATGTTTAAAAACTTTTTTTTGTTTCTCCTGTTTGGAGGTCTTAACCACAAGTCACTGAAGCTTGAAGACTCAACCAAATAAATTTCTGCAAATGGCTCTGGTGTGAGAATATAATTTTTGTGTTTACAAAGAGCATTTTAGGTAACGGTCTCCCAATAATATCTGCTTAAGTGTATGCATGGTGTAAGACTTCACTCTTACAACAGACTGGATTTCCAAAAACAAGATCAGGGTTTGAATCTCAATCTGGTGTATTGAGGGTGTTTATTCCTGAAATGTTTTCCCATTATACATCCACACAAATGGATATACATTTCATTTCAGTTCTACCTTCCTTATCACATTTGTGTTGTTAATATATGTGTGTATAATCCAAATGGGTAATAAGTATCCCCTTCCCTCAAAAAAAGACAAAGTGTCTTCAACCCTCGACAAGTGGTTCATACCATATTAAGATCCTCAAGTCGAGTCTTCACCCCTGCCAACATCTCCTCCCTCTCCGAGTACACGTTGGGGCAAGGGTAGAGCGATGCATGGAACCCGGTGCACACCTTCTTGACCCGAGACTTGAGTTGCTCCCCTTGGAAGAAGGCAACAAACACAGTCTTGTAGATCTCGTTGCCCGTGTTGGGGTCCCGGAGCGGCTCTTCCAGGTCTGCCTGGCGCAGGAACACGTTCCCGCGAGATATCCTCCACAGCATGCGCTCGAATGCGGGGACTCGCTCCCTCGGGACGACGCCCGCCACGAACCTGGGACAGACCTTCCATCTCTTAGGGGGCTACTTTTACTTTGCGTTACAATGAAGTTTATGTCACTTGAGGAATTGAATCCTAGTTCAAATCCATTCTTAGAAAATAAAAAACTAATAAAATATTTTATTTTAAAAATATGTTTAGATCTGAATCTATTAACTTATTTTAAACTTTTTATGATAATATTTCAAATCAAATCTTTCTCTAATAGTTTACTATGCTAAGTTTCCGAAACCAATTCAATAATAAAATATTTAAAAAAATATTATTAGGTACATTTTAATTTAATTAAAAAATTTAATAAATAACACTAAGTTTAAAAATCAAAAATCAAATAAAGATCACACCACTTTAATTTAAGTGTAAAATATTCACTGTCCCAAAACGATTGTCCCCCACGTAATTCCTTTATTATCTAGACCTCTAGTTAATTATTTCTCTTTTCACTCTATTTATATTAATTTGTTAAGTGAGTATGACTTTATATTCGAATTTTGAGCTTAACTCATCGAATCTGAATCAAAAATTTATTGAGATTCGAAATTTTTAAATGAATCTGAATCTTCCAATATTAATATTAAATTTTTTGAATTCGAATCATACTAAAATTCGGATTTATATTTGATATTTCGAAGGTTTCCACAAGCTTAGTACAAACACAATTTTAAATTTAATTTAACTAGCATACACACCTTCATTGGTTCACACATGGACTGGCTCGTCTGAGACTGGGAGGTCAGAGTCTGAGTCCCTACCAGATATACTGAGGGTGGTTTGCGCACTAATGCTGGTACATTTAATTCAAATTATACCTTTCTTATGTCTCCTCCATCAGTAAAGAAAAATATATGGATAGTCCTAAAGGTTATTAAGATGCCGTGCACAAACAGTTAAAATACACACCTGCATCAGTGGACAAGCATACCAAGGTGTCAAGTTTATCTGGTTTGGTTTGCCAGGGATGGGGAAGTCGAGGTTCGAGTCTTGTCTAGGTATGCTGAGGAGTTTTTTCCCCTACATGATTGCTCACTCAGTCTCCACGGGAATGCGGGTACAATTTCTATCAATTTTAGCCTCCTCAACTATAGCCCATTAGTGTTAATGTGTATATCCTGGCTGGGTAGTAAGACACTGAGCACTGGAGATCCCCCAACCTCAACACAACTCATTGAGGGTTCAGCGTCGTCCAGTGTCAAGCTGTGAACTGAACGTTTCTCACCCCAGTCTGCCCCGGATGCTGGTGGTCTGGGCGGAGGTCGGGGCCTCCTCAGCGATGAGCGCCCTGGTGAGCGAGTCGGAGCCGTTGACGCCCTCCTGTTCGGTGAAGAACGCCGCGGTCTTCTCAAGGACGTGCCTCAACTCCGTCAGCTCCAGATAGTTGGACTTGAGGTTTATGGCGTTGTGGCTCAGCTCCAAGATCTCGCTCTCCGTCTTCTCCAGGCTGGCCTGCAAGTGTGGGACCGTATCGTCAGGATAAGTCGACTACAGTAGCCCCATGGCTTCTTTGGTGCTGACTGACAGCTTTGAAAAATTACCAGACCAAATTATGTATCCCTACGCCCAACCATATAATCTTCAAAAACATGTGTTTACCAGCTATCACTTATGAGTCAAAATTTAGGTATATACCTAAATGTTGACTGTCAGGAGTCAGCTGTGAACTGTCAGTCAGCACCAAAGAAGCCACGGGGCTACTGTAGGTTGGCGGAGCGTCTTTTCAACGGGAATGTTCCCGGAGATAGGTTACCAGTGTAAAACAAGGTGTCTTCCCGTTCATGAAATGATAAATTGAAAGCATCGCATCATAGCAGGCCCAACTCGGCTCGTGCGAGGTACGGGAGTAAAAGGGGTAAAGAAAAGACCTACGATATGTCAAAAATGTGTGCGGTGCATTCGTATTTGAATGATTACTAGAAATTTTTCTCGGTGACGATGGTGGACAAAGCAACCAAGTTTCCTATTAATAACTACAGTATGTCCGTATTATGACTTAATAAAGATTTGTGCATAATACTTAGTTGTGAAACCATTATAAAATTCTCAAAAACGGCATTTTCAATGCAGTTTTTATCTAAATATAATTTGATATTTCAAAAATGTTTAGTACAGTATTAGGAACTTCTAACAACTATTATCTCCATTAATATTTAATCAGAAATGATCAACGTGCAACAGTCTTCGTGTAAATTTAGGATTTTTAGCCGAATGTATCGCAGAGTTGATTGGAATCCAGGTTTGGTTCTGACTGAGGAACGGGGTAGGGCAGGGGTTCCCAAACTGTGGGTCGCGATGCCCCAGTCTTGGTCTGGGGCGTATTGGCTATAAGGACAAACTAAAAACTATAGTGTGTAGTTTCATTTTTAAATGTTCGTGAAAAAGTGAAACTGAAATAATAAAATACAGGATGAGATGTTTCGCCATTATGTATAAACTGTACATAAGAAATCATGTACAACAAAAATATGTCTACTCTATTCCTTACTAGTCAGTTCTATAATTTTGTTATAATTTTGTATTTTTACATCTAAAAGAATACAAGCTAATATTATTGTAAATGGCAAATTTTTTTTAAGTCGCCAAATTGAATTTGTGCATTTTTTGTTGTTGTTAATATTGGGTATAGTCTGACATGTGAAGGGCGGCACGGTCTCAAAAAAATTTGTGAATTCCTGGGGTAGAGGGTGTTTGCCCAAGGTGGGAGGGTATTATAGCTCCCTTCTCAGACCAGTGTTAAAATGACATCCATGGAAATATTTTAGTTACTCCAGAAAATGTACTCGACAATATAGTGAACCGTTCATGTTATCTGGAATGTATGCTTTAATAATACATATATTTATGACGATCTAATTTATGAAAAACTTAAATACCGTAGTGTTAGTTCAATTAAATGAAGGGTGACCTGGCGGTCTAGGGGTAGTACTTCTGTGCTGAGGGTCAAGGGTTCAATCCTCGATCCCGGCACAGATTTATCCAATTACCAAACACTTCCTTCATCTCTGACAAGAAGTGTATTAACCACAACTTGTGAATGTGTGGAATGCCAGGCCTCCACCGTGGTTCGGATCCCGCGTTAAACTGTAGGTCCTCCATTTCGTCACACAACCACCCTACCAGTACACATTAGCGTAAGTGCGTACAACCCAAACGGTTAGTAAGACGCGGCGTTAATAATAATAATAATAATAATAATAATGAGAAAAATTTCAAACAGGACACGGGATTCAAACCCGTGACCAGATTGTCGTTTTTTACTTAACTAAATTTGATTCATCTATCAGGACCATACAACAATTACTATTTTCAAGATAACAAAATTGCATACTTATATGTTTCTGTTTTTATATCAAAATGAACTTTTTTTTAACTTCCCATTAAAAATATAATCATTATTGTATGGAAATCAAAATCAAAATCATTGGTTAAAGTCTGGAACAAGACAAAATATCCTTTCGATCGATTAAGGTTGTCAATGTTATCTATATTAATAAACCTATTATTGATCCTTATTTATTGTGAAAACATACATACATACCTACCTTATCACGCCGTTCTCTTACGGGGTAGGCAAGAAACTGCATAAAGCTAAAAACAACACCGTACTTAATCCAAGTGTGAAAACATTTATATGTTAAATATTACATTCTAATAAAATTGCGTTAAATAAAAGTGCATGAATGAAAAAAAAATGTCGATCCTTCCTCCTCCATTGTCCTCGTCCGTCCGTCCGTCCCCCCCACCCACCCCTCGCCTTCCCCCCATCGTAGTCATTATTAGAATGTACTCTTTTCCAGGATTTGGATTTGGCTGGATAAAAAAAAGGTTTGGCCTCTTTATTATTTTACTTTGACTGTACTTTTTTTTACTGTACTTTAATTATGTCCGAATTAAATCTAGGGATGAATAGCATAAAATATTATTAAAAAATTATAATCCCCCTCACCCATCTTCCTGCCTGTGCACGTCGCCTGTTTTTTCCTTGAAACACTTTGGAATTATTATTATTATTATTATTATTATTATTATCATATGCGTACACTGTACAGGAAACATTATAATGATTAGGTATTATGTCTTGACACTTCTGAGGAGTCCTCAAACCCTAGACCTTTGATTTAACACGCCACTGTTTTACTAATGAACCGCCAACTGAGGCGATTGATTATCAGTACCCAAGTCACCTCCACATCTTTACAACGAACGACTCTACTACCCTGCAAATAGTTATAACCTTAAGGCGAGTTCTCATTTTCAATGAATACAAAACGAGCGACAGAACACAGATTGTGAATCATTATTTAACGCTTTCGTTAAAAATGAAAAGGTGGTACAACGTTACACTGCAACCAATAGCAGCCTTGTATTGGATTTGATTTAATACTCAATTGTTTTTCAATTTCGACTCGTGTTGACGGCTGAAAAGGCCAAACAAACTTATTATTATTATTATTAGCACCGCGTCTTACTACCTGTTCGGGTTATACGCACTTAAGTTAATGTGTAAGAGTAGGGTGATTGTGAGATGATATCTAGCCTACTTGGCTGTGATTGGTAGCCCGTATAAACTAGTTCTTAGAAAGTTAAAATTGATCAACTTCCACAGAGTACGGACTTACGGATAAGGAATCTGTGGCCAGAGCGATCTGATCCTGTGGCATCGATTTCTTACGGACCACGGATACGGAGTCTGTGTCAAGGCCTTAAGAACTCGCCTTAGCTTCAAGAGCCCATTTATTAAGACTTCAGGTACTTTATTCGAGAGTTTAGTTGATTACTGTACTGATTAGTAACCATATGACTGAGGACCTATAAGGTATAGTCATAATACCCCAATCACTTCAAGTTATCATAAAACAGACGATGGATATAATGAATGACAAATACAATATCATGCGTAGAAAAATAATAAAATCTACATTTGTGTATACTCTACACACTGCAAAATCAGGGGCTCCCAAAGTGTTTAGATCGAAGGAGCCCTTGCATCAGAAAAAACAAAACATGTTGGAGCCCTCATAAAACAATAAGATTACGGAGATTTAATAAAGACAGTTAAATTTGACAAGTATAAAACAAACAGGAATCGCATGTTTTGGCTGCACCTTTAGCAAATATCTTTTATTGAATTTTGAAAAAAAAATTGGCTATCTTGATTACTGATGCTATTTCATGGTGTGAAAAACAAATAAGTGATTATCTAAAATTACCTCACGGAGCCTGAGATAAATATGGACTAGGCCCTAGATATCTAAAACTTTACAGACTTTTGGTAATTAATTTATATTCCTCTCATTTTATTCACTATTACGTAATAACTGACAGAAATATGCCTTCTTTTTTTACAAACAAAGCCAAAACCTTCCATGCACTTATCAATTATTAAAGGTTAGGTTTGGTTAGGTTGGTTAATATTATAATCAACGTGGCTTAGACAGGCGGTCACAGACTTAAAGACTAATCAAATATAATACCCTTTTTTTAAAGGCTCTTAGTCTTGGATAGGGGCACTGTCTTTGTTCAGCCTGTAAATAGTCTCACCACAAGGTCTATCATCTCGCGAGGAATGGGTGCTCTAGGAAGTTAATACAGATTGTCCTTGTCTAGCCTGTAAATAGTCTCACCTCAAGGTCTATCATCTCGCGAGGGTTGGGTGCTCTAGGAAGTTAATACAGATTGTCCTTGTCTAGCCTGTAAATAGTCTCACCTCAAGGTCTATCATCTCGCGAGAGTTGGGTGCTCTAGGAAGTTAATACAGATTGTCCTTGTCTAGCCTGTAAATAGTCTCACCTCAAGGTCTATCATCTCTCGAGGATTGGGTGCTCTAGGAAGTTAATACAGATTGTCCTTGTCTAGCTTGTAAATAGTCTCACCTCAAGGTCTATCATCTCGCGAGGATTGGGTGCTCTAGGAAGTTAATACAGATTGTCCTTGTCTAGCCTGTAAATAGTCTCACCTCAAGGTCTATCATCTCTCGAGGGTTGGGTGCTCTAGGAAGTTAATACAGATTATACTTGTCTAGCTTGTAAATAGTCTCACCTCAAGGTCTATCATCTCGCGAGGATTGGGTGCTCTTGGAAGTTCCTCTATGTTGTCCTGGATAGGGACACTGTCCTTGTTCAGCTCAGCCTCTATGTACCTCAGTTTCCTCTCCAATTCGTCGCAGCGGCGCACCTGATTCACGAACTTGCGCTGGAAGGCGTTTACTTCCATGTTCAGCTGGAAACCATAATAGGGTGTTAAAGTACAGGGTGCGTGTGAGTGTCGGGTTCAAAGGAACACGGTAGTCCCCCACGCCACTAATTTTAAAAATTACACATTTAGATGGTTGCGATCGTTTGTTCCTCGTTTGTACAGGATATCTCCGCAAACATTATAGTTTGTAACGCATTTGTTTTTGTATAAACTCAGTGAACTTGTGACAGTTTATTTACTCATGCGGAGGCCAAATTCACGGTTTATCCCTTCATCCCCCTTTTTATCTATAGCCGAATCTCCAAAAGTAGCCGAAGGTTACAATTATAGCTGGGGTAGAAAGTAAAGTTGTTTTAGTAGTAGCTGGGACTACTATGTCAAATAATGTACATTTATTTTCATACATATTTAGAAAGTGTACATTAAATATCTTAAGATACGTATTGACGATATCCTTCGCTTTAACCCATCGCATCTTACAACCCATTCGGACTATTCATGTTTAATTACTCTAGTGAGGTAAGGATGATGGAAATTTACCCGCATTTATGTAGAGAGAGAGAGAGAGAGAGAGTGGAAAACAAATTTATATAAATACATTTAGTGCAACCGGCTAGAATTCGAACCTCGACTCTCACATCAAAAGTATACCAGGCTAGATGCGATTTTGACGTCTGCCCGGCGACGAGTGTGTTGGACAACATTGATTCATACAGATTTTGTTTATTCTAGGTTTTTTTACTTTCTCATAAGGAGAAAGTATTGTAGTTACAATTAAATTTCTACCTCGAGATTATGATGGATCTTGACGTTTTATGTGCCCTCCCCCCTTTTACCTCACCACCGAACTCAAAAAAGTGGATATTATGTGTCTGTCCGCCGTCTGTTTTGCTCGAAATGGGTATATGGGTATATTTTTTTACATAATAAATAAGAATGTATGCTTGTTTTTCTATAAAAAATCCTTTGAGGTTAATTAAAATGATTTCTGATTTTTGGAAAGTCTGAAACTTTTAGAAAATGCCATGACCATTTCGCTTAAAATCTTTACCTTAAGAGTATTTCATACGATTATTCTATATAATGTGTACTTCTGAGGAAAACATTTTTTTATTTTTTATTTATTAGAGGTATTTAACGCACACTTTATTAATCGACTAGTTATATCAGTGCGCTGAGTTTTTCCCCAAATGGTTTTCCACTCTCCCTTAACGCAAGTGCACATCATCGTCTAAATTAAACCTTTCTAATCTATAACATATTAGTGTAATTAGTACATAAGCGTATAACCCGAATGAGTAGTAAGTAATACGCGATGCTTAAAAAAAGGCAATTCATTAGGGTATACCCTTCTGTCAATTTACAGTTAATGTAAGATTACATAAATTTAACTACCAGTTGTTATATCAAATTCATCCTAACTCCCATCTTTGTTTACGAAACACTACTCTAAAGTCGTTTTTGCTCTTAAGTTTGATCAGAACAGCTTCATGATCAAGAGCATACGATGCCAGGACGTACCAATTCAATCGCGAAAGACTCGCAGCCCTATAAAAAAAAACTCGCTGATGGCCAGGCCTCGTCTTGGCCATGCCTATCTCGTGTGAAGTGGACATTAATTACTAGGACGAACAGCTGTTATTTGAAGTCCTCGCGTTCAAGACCCGCTGCAGCCACCATTTAGTGACGCGCGGGGGGAGGGGGGGGGGCAGTTAACCGACAATTAGCAACATGAATGTTAAGTGAAGGGACGCGGTACAGCCCCTTCCGTCGAAAAACCAGTGACCGGAGAAAACTTAGCTTTTATATTCATATAAAGAGACAACGGCATCGCGTTTTATTCGACTGCCATGCTGAGCTATAAAACTGCAGGATAGGAATAGGGTTCGAATCCCTGCTGAACGTAATGGACGATTCTTTGGAATCGTATTTGTTCGTCTGCCGTGGTCAGTTATTACACTGCAGGTCGGGATTAGGATTCAAATTCAGGTAGAACGTATCATGCATGGGATTCCTCGACATCGTGTTTATTCGACTGCCGTGGTCGGCTAACGTATCAGGGAATTCTCCGTATTAATTGTGATATTTTTTTATCCATATTCTTTTCAGGCTAGTTGCTTGTGCCTTTCCGTAAAATTCCTCTTCCATTATCCTGTGTACTATAACTAATAGCTGTATGAAAGTTAAAACAGTTTTCAGATTTAATCCAATGTATTATTATGTCAAATCATATGTTTTCAGTGGAAATTTTCTAGAAATGGAGTCAATTTTTTACTTCTGTAATAAAAATGTAGTAACCCTTTGTTAATATTGGCTACTCCACATCGTATGCTCTAAAAGAGTATTTCCCAAACTTTTTACCCTGTTTAACACCCCTTTCACGGCCATAAAAACAAGAGGTCAAAATTACCTGCAATCTTGTAAAGTATAAACGGTCTATTTAAACCGTAACAAAGGGAAATAAAGGCTTGTATAAGTCTACAGTTTCTGGCTAAGGTCTGCACAAATACAACTTAATCAGACTTCTTATCATAAATTATGTTATTATGAATTGAACACAATAGTACTACGCCACGTACCCGCTGACTCTTGGGGGGGTACGCGTGCATCTGTTTGGAAAACACTGCTCTAAAAGATTCTATGGGGATCCAACTAAAGTGTTCAGCTTTTTCTGACATACGTGGACATAATGATCCAGTTTTTATAAGATCTCGACTGTACGTTTAGGATACTAACGTCTCTGAACTGGACGCAGCCGGCTTCCCCCAGCTCCGACACCGAAGTATAGGCCGCCTCTGGTTGAATGAACAGCTGGCATAGCACCATCTCCTCGCTGCGAAACATGGCCCCCATGATGGCGGCTTGGACACCCCTGGAACAGTCGGTATAGTAAGAACACGATAGTGTGATGGCATAAATTACCAAGACCAAAAAGGACGTTGTCTGACAGATGTAGAAAAGTTGCTAAAACTACAGTCTGATTTTAATAGAAAGCCTGTTATTTAAAAACTGGAAACTCAAGTTGCCACAATGGTGTAGCCTATATAATAAATAATATTACAGTTATTGTTTTTATATTCCAAATCCGTTTGAATAGTAATGTAAAGATAAACTATACCGTAAGTCAGTAGTAATCCACAATAAAGTATTATTGGAAGCTAACTTTTTAAATAATAAATCAAATAAAACGTATTCATACAATGTCGAATTTTAGTGACTTTCAATCAATGTTTGTGGTTGAACATGGGCTTTCTATAAAAATCAGACCTGTCTAGGTGGCGTAGTTAGCTAACGCGCAAGTTTCATTTAGAGCTAGACTGCAGAGGACGGGGAGAGCGAGGTTCGAATATAACTCGAGTGAACTGGGGGGGGTTTTTCCTAAATGGTTTTCCACTCTCCCTCCACGCAAACGCGGGTTCACTTCCTCTATATTCAACCTTCCCAATTCCTAGACCATTAGATTATTTAGTACGTAAGCGCATAACCCGAACGGGCAGTAAAACGCGGTGCTAAGTATTATTATTACTATATTATAATAAAGATAAGTGTATACTATAATGTATTCATACGTCAGTTCATGTAATATACAGCAGTCACTTTTGATATTATTGGATTATATCAAGTCATGTGATATTCAACTGTCTCCCCCTTCTTTTAGTACCACGTCTTACTACCTGTTCAGGATATACGCATATGTTATCATTACGCTAGTGAGTTAGGGATGAGGAAGTTTTAATCTAGAGGTGCTGTATCCGCATTTGCGTGGAGGGAGAGTAGAAAAACAATTAAAAGGAAAACCTCTGTACACCTGACCATAATGTGAACCCCGATCGCCTTGTCATCAGCAGTCTATAGTC
Source organism: Timema monikensis (assembly GCA_902151445.1). Lineage (NCBI taxonomy): Eukaryota > Metazoa > Arthropoda > Insecta > Phasmatodea > Timematidae > Timema > Timema monikensis. Next base: position 14,359 of record CABFVZ010000547.1, on the reverse strand, counting down.
TAACACTATAGTGACGCCTTGGAACATGCGCCCACTGAAGAAGATAACTGTAACTTTTGATGGATAGTATAAATACTGATCAAATAGTTATTTTAATGAGTGGTAAGATTTTGCTAGAAAGGACCTTTCAAAAATATTTAAAACATATTTTTGTCAGTTAGTATGGATACAATTTTACTATATCATTATTATTATATAGCTATTTTTCGGTATCTATCAAAAGTGACAACTGCAGATCACGGGACTTGACGTATGAATACGTGAAATTAGATCTAGTAACTCTTCTACGGTAGCCCCATGGCTTCTTTGGTGTTGACTGACAGCTGACGGCTTTGAAAAGTTACCAGACCAAATAATGTATCCCTACGCCGAACCATATGATCTGTAAAAACATGTGTTTAGCAGCTGTCACTTCTGACAGTCAAAATTTAGGTATATACCTAAATGTTTACTGTTTGAAGTCAGCTGTGAGCTGTCAGTCAGCACCAAAGAAGCCACGGGGCTACTGTAGCTACGGATAAGGTTCTTCCTAATGCAATTCAGGGTTGAAAAAAAGCCCAATTAGGGTGTATTGGTTTTTTTTGTTGCTTTTATTGGTTTTTTTGTGGTTTAATTAAATATATTATATATGTTATCAGATTAAACCAAATAATTCGAATATTATTTTAATTATTCTGGATCCAGAGAAACATATTTTTATTTTAGTGTAGTAAGGAAAGGAGTAATAAGAGACATAATAGAGGAAAACTATAATGCAATAATGTAATTCTTCACAACAATACTGTATAAGCTAGCATGTTGGAAAGAAAAAGACTGTGTAGAAGGAATAGAGAGAGGTGGGGGTGGAGATCATGTATCAAATTACCTGCAAGTCAGTTGCAGAATTGATTTGTTGCTTTCTTTAGTTGAAGATAAATAGTAAGAACTTTTGTTAGCTCATTTTTTTTTTTGATAAAGTATTATTTCTAGTGTCTAGCATCAATACAGTGTAGGTATCTTAAAATGATATTTTCTCAAGTGAGATGCTAGTTGAACATATTATTTTGTTCAACCAATTAAAACATATTTTATAGCTTAGTCTATTGTATAAATTAGTAATTAAAAAAATTGTAATTAACACAAAAAACAAAACAATGTATTATTATTATTATTGGATTTGAACCAAAAGATTTTCAACAGAATGACTAACCAATTTCAAAAATTAGTCGATTGATTTGTATCCAAAATATAATAGTGCAAGGTGCACTTAGTTAAATTAGAAGCGAAGTTGAATCGAACTAATATGAGATATTTCCGAAATCTAATAGAAGTGCGAATATATTATTTTATATGTGTAATGTCCAATAAAAGTATTATACTTTGAATAACTATGTAAATTTATGTATTAAATCTTTTATGAAATGTAATATTTCAAACATAATTAATCTATTTAGTCTTAAAATGATAAATTAATTTTATAATAATAACTTCGGTTAATTATTTTAGATTTTTTTTAAGGCAAACATTAATTCGTGAATGAAATAACAGCAGAAAATAAACAATAAACATAAAACATGTAGTCTAACTTTAAATTATTATTTTTTTTGCGACGCCTCTTAACTGTCGAATCCGGAATTTTACTTTCAAATCTAAGTCGAAGAGAATGAATATTTGAAGTGAAGTCGAAGTTTTTGAAGCTTGACACAGCCCCTAGTAGTATATAGGGTTGAATACCACTGGTCTGAAGGCATGTTTCAAATTATATAAATAGTTTTAGTTTAGTATTTTAAGACCCACCTGAGAATCATAAATGTTCCGAGATGTTGGTGTTTATTATTAAAATAAACTGTTTCGCCAAACATGTTAAGAATTTTTTTTTCTTTTTTTTTTCAAAAATTAATTCCTTCATTTAAAATACATCAAATTAAACAGCTGATGGCATTGCCATAAGACTGACCACGATGGCTCAGTAAATTATTTAGTTTCCGTCCGCTCACGCTAGAAAGCGCCACTTGTCGCGAAAACTTCACTCTCCAGTCTGTGTAGACTAGTTTAGACCAGTGTTGTTGGTGTAATCTTCGGACTACTTGTGGTCCGCGACTGCTTATCAAGGGGTCCGTAGGATTTCAGGTAGTATAATAATAATAAATTAAATACAAAAGATAAAATATGAAATTTCCAAACTATGCTCTATTTCTTTCCTGGGTAAACAAACACAAGTCACATAGGAAAGGAAGTGTGTGTGTGTGCCATCCTTATAAGGCCAAAAAATCTGAACAATTATTTATCAAAAATTATCGAGGTTTAGAATGTTACAAATAATCAAATTATTTATCAAATCGATGTAATTATATGATATTTATTTTCAACATTTAATTTAATAAATTGATTCTATTCTGTTTATATAGTCCTAAAAATGGAATTGCTTTAAAAATAATGTTATTTCTGCATAATTTTCAACCCCTACTCTTACTGCTCATAACTTCTATTTGGTAGTCCTCAATCACCAAAACTTTGAGAAACACTTGTCTAAAATGTATAGACAGTTTGTGTTTACTCACATCTCGCCATGTGGACAGTCTGTTCTGATAAATTATAGGCACTTTGAAATGAGCAAAAGAGCTTTAATAAGAAATAAATGGGTTGATGATATCGTTACAGTCCAATTTTCTTAGGAAATACAATCATATTTTTACTTTATTATTATTGTAATTTTATAAGCGACAACTTCATATTACATGACTTGACGGATGAATACATATAAGTAAATTTATTAAATATTATAGATGTCGGATAAGGTTATTTTTAAGAAGCTTAAGTGATTTTTCTTTAAATCTCTTTGTATTAGCTAACAAGCACTTTCCCTTCATTCTAAGACAAACCCAGCGGGGTTCGAACCTTATTCAGGTATACTGAGAGGTTTTTATGAATATTTTTTCCACTCTCCTTTCAAGCAAGTATGTGTATACTTCGTCTAAATTCAATTTTACTCATCCTTAACACATTATACACGTAATCAGTACAAATGCAATACAACACAAACGGGTAGTAATACGTTGTAATGTAACTGATTTGCCCCTAAAAAGTATGTGAAAGCATTGACAATAATATCATCCTAATTTTATAAACGTATCTTATTTCATTTAAATTATATAGTATATTAAATGGCGCTTAAAGCACTTCTTCTTCTAAGAAGGCAAAAGCCACTGAACAGTGACGTCACGCACGTGACATTAGTAAAGTCAGGTTGACAATATATATTTTTCAAATAATAACTTCCTCTTCTAGAAGGTTCGAAGAGAGATTTTAAAATGTAACTTGAGTCATTTTCCGGCCCTCGAAGCTTCTAGTAAGACCGAGATGTTTTTGTCTTGTATTTTGTTTTTCTAAACTAAACCTTCTCGAAGCTTCCATGACCAAGGAATATATACAAAGTATGGTGCAACGTAAAGGCAGTGGTCAGTTGGGAGTTGGGAGTTGGTGTCCAATACTGACAGAACTCACTTGGCGTCTAGCAACACCTGTCCGCGCTAGCCCGCGTATAGTTCGACATGATCTATTTTTGCATTAATTAAACTGATTCAGCAATAAAAAACATGTCAAAATGAAAAGTGTATTCATCATAATTCTTCAATAGTCGCCCATCGCGGTAACGTAAATCCAGAACGTTACAACGTGGTGCTTAAAAAATGATAATGACTTAGAGAAAGATTAGCGTTTAGGTTTTTCGATGGCCTTTTCTATTATTTATTTAAAAATCTGTTTACAATAACGTACCAAAAGAAAACGAGTCGTGGTCCACGGGTTATCCCACACGGTTTTAAAAAAAAACTGTGCCAAATGTTGACAGTTGAAATGCTAGCCGAATAGTAGTCTTTTTGACGTATCAAACTTACGTACTCTTTGTTGAAATGTACTTTTTATTTTTCTCAAACCAACAACACAAAACCAAATTTACAAACAAATTTACTATATTGTTGATAAATTCAAAATCCGAAACACTGCATTAAATTTTGAGGGGAGTTCTAATTTCCCCAACCAGAAAAAAATATTTTTTTAGTAGATTTCGTTTAAAGTATTTTAACGGTAGCATTTAATTTCAAACAATTTGATTATTTCATTATTGCATGGAAAATAAAAGTTTGTTATTTGAAGTCCAGAACGAGACAAAATATTATTTTGATTGATAAAGGTTGCCAATGTTTTATCTATATTAGTAAGTACTTTTATTGAACACTATTTAATTTATGCAATGTAGTATTCTATTAAAGTTACCAATAATAAACACGTTAAATTCCCATATTATTATTATACCTATTATTTTATAGAATGAACTTATTCCAGGATGCGGATATGGTAACCTTTTGCTAATGTTGGCTATCCAACATGATTTTTTTTTTAATAAAAGTTATTTCTATGACGCTCTCACTTGACGGGTCAATTCACTTAATGGCCCAGGCCAATGGATCCATGGCAGTTTAATCTGGAGTAACGGCCCGTTACGTCAGTTGACAGGCCTGTGAACGAAGAGACATCGAGCGATGATTTAGTGGAATGCGAATGTCAGGAAGAACCCCCTGAGGGGCAGGCAAAGTACGTCACCGTGGCGCAAAAACGCAACAAAACACGCACAAGAGGGAAGGGAAGGATCATATTATATCAAATGTCCTTTACGTAGAGACACCGAAATTTTGCGAGATTTTTTAATAACTTTTACCTAGCACACTAAAATTAATATCTTAATTTATTTAAAGTTCAATATAGCATTTTTTAATGTATAATACATACGCAAAAAAAATATTTTTTTTAAAGTTGTGTTACGAATTTGTATCGCTCAAGAAAAATCCATCGACTCCGGTTGGATTTGAACCCACGAACAATGGGTCCTGAGGCCAGTACTTTATCCCAAGACCCCATCGAGGTAAACCTATGGGAATTAGGCTGCACTTGAGACTTTAATAAACTTGTACGGATATGTAAATGTTTTAGTTTTAGCTTTTAAAACATTTAATATACGTTATTATGTGTACTGCCATGTCTCCATATGTCAAGCGATGTATTCAACAACAGTGACTTTTTTGCGGGCGGTTGAAAGTTGGTGTGTATATTTTGACAGCAGCAAAGCTTATATCTCATGTAAGAATACACTAAAGTGGGTAGGACCACGCTACTTTGAAAACAGTCTGATATGGCTTCAATAGCTGGGTGTATAGTCCCATTATGGTATGAAGAACCTTTTATAAAATACAAACTTTTTTTTTAGAACCGCATCTTACTACCCGTTCGGTCTATACGTTTATGTTTTTAGAAATTAGGAAGGTTATAATTAGATTAAGTGTGCCCGCGATTGCGTGGACGAAGAACCATTTTAGATAAAACCACTTTTAAGTACACCTGTCAAGGATTCGAACCCCGATCTCCTGTCATCAGCAGTCTAGTATATTGCGAGAGTGACGCCTTGAAATATGCGGCCGCCGGATCAGATTATAAAACTTAGTTAACATATTGATATATATTTTCTTTTATTATCATTATTTTATGGTGTGTTTATGTCTCGTGTATGCGTGTATAGTAACGGTCATAAAAAAAATGGCCGGCTGTACACATATATTGCGGTCTTTTTTTTAGCATGTTTTATTATCCGACCGGGCTATCCTCATACTTGCATTGATAGGGTAGGGATAAGAAAAGCAACATTTGAGGACGTGCACTCCAATTTGCACTAATGGGTAATGGGCACAATACACCTAGCTGGTAATCGAACCCCAACGCCTTAGTCTACGTGCCCCTACCAAATAACCATTTTAACGGTCAAATAAAACCCTTCCTATGGCAATACAACTATACCCCTTGTACAAGAAAGCTTGTGGACCCTAGTGCAAGGTATGTCGTGGCCAAGAAGAGATGCCGCTTGTACAAGTTATATCGTGGTCAAGAAGAGATGCCCCTAACCTTTTGCAAGGTATGTCGTGGTCAAGAAGAGATGCCCCTAACCTTTTGCAAGGTATGTCGTGGCCAAGAAGAGTTGCCCCAACTCTTGTGCAAGGTATGTCGTGGCCAAGAAGAGATGCCCCTACCCTTGTGCAAGGTATGTCGTGGCCAAGAAGAGATGCCCCTACCCTTGTGCAAGGTATATCCTGGCCAAGAAGCGGTGGAACTTTGTGTGAGGTAACTATGGCCAAGAAGCGAAGGTGCCAATATTGGCTAAGGTTATTGAATCTAATAGTGAATGCAAACTAAAGTAGAAAATGTACCAATGACGATGTTAGTTAATATGCCAGCTATAGTACAGCCACTAAACAAACAACGCAAACATTCTAACCACGCTACATAATATAGCGTGATTTCAAAACAATTGATTTTCTCGAAACCCGCTCTAAATACCTTGATTAAATTGTATATCTTAGGCACTGTGTTATAAATAAAACTAAGGCTCTCATTTTCCCGTGAAAATTACTTTGAGGGTACTTTTCATTAGAGGAAATATCCAAAGTTGATCATATCCCCTTTACTATTAGAGATATGAAATAACTTATCGTTTTAAAGTTGCAAAACTATTAGAAATTAAAAAAAAAATTATTTGGAATATTTTTTATAAAACCAATAGTTTCTGAACTATAAGCAAATATAAATATTTTTATGAGGGTCTTGATTGTTGTGCCTTTTGGTGGACGAAGATATTAATCTTTTCTCAATGTTTATGTAATACTGTATATTATTTCGTTTGTGTTATTTGGTGGAGTGTTTCTGCAACAATGTATATTATTTCGTTTCACGAGAGTTTTTAGCAAATGTCTCTCTATTTTAAGATAAAAGAAAGTCTGTGCGGTGCATCGTTCCATTTATTTATATTTTCCAAGCCTGCCTTCTAACCATGGTATATCTATGGTATTCTATTTTAGTAGCAAAATCTACAGCTTTCTCTCAACACACAGACTATAAGCTACAACTTGAGATTCTCCGACTATCAATCATCTTCAAGTGGCTTCAGTCCTCTCATCAGAAAGAATATATTTAGACAGCAATTCCAATAATGACTTGGGCAGAGAAAAAAAAAAGAGCAGTAAATCATTGGAAAGGATAACTTAGATTTACATGGTTGCTTCATCGATTTTTTTTTAAAACTCAAACTTGCCGCACACTGGATCGGAGCAGAACGGAATGCATTGGAATTTTTTTTTTTTTCGAAGTCATGCATTTTGATGGAGGCCCGAGAACCGGTTCGAATCAGACCGGAAACGTCACGTCTGATCGAAACGGTTTTTCCAGGGACGGAATATTTTGACGGATTCCAAAGTTATGCGCATGCATCTTCAGGACTGGAATATTGCATCATTATCCACACTCGCGTTCAGCTATATCTGGTTGTATCATCATCATCATCATCATCACGTCTTACTAATTATTCAGGTTATATGAATATAATTACTCTAGTGGGGGTGTGGAAAGTAGAGTGGGAAAACAATTGAGAAAAAAACACCCCCAGTAGACCCGGCCGGGATTCGAGCCCCGATCCCCCCCGTCTTCAGCATGCAGGTCTAACAAGAGAATGACACCTTGGACCATGCCACTGAAGTGGGGCAATCAGTTGTAATCATTCACAATAATTTTCGTAACCGATAAGAAAGTATTAGAGGGGGTAGGGGGGGGCGGGGCGAATGTTCTGTCGCTTATCAAGTGGGAGAGTAAAGTGTGGTACGGCATTCCCTTCTCCGTCTTCCGTGCTGCATTTATGTCTTCGTTTGTAGAAAGGCGCAGACCAACCATCATTGCTTCTTCTTCACTACTGCTATTTATTATTCATTATCACTAAAATCTATGTCTTCCGACTGATATGAATTCCGAATGCAATTTCATCAAAGTTCGGAATAAAGCTAGTTTCCATTCTTATGGTTCCGATCAGATTCAGTGTGCGGCAAAGCTTTACAAGAGAGACTACAAATAAATTGTTTTATGATAGTAGTTGACAAGTTACTTATTTTATGGCACAAGGAACTCTAAATGTTAATTACCGCACTTAAAAAAAAAAGTACGCCACCTATCTCTATTTTGAGCTAGTTCTGTCCAGTTAACTTTATGAACCGACTAATTATATCAGTACATGACTTTTAAACCATTCATTCCCCCCACCCCTCCTGCTCCCGGTCGTTAATTCAGCACTGTGAAAGGGGAAGCCCCCATTTTCTTAACGATACAATTTTCAGCCATGCCTAGAACCGAGGAAGACAGACAGGCTTCCAACTGAGCTAAGTTGTCAAGTGAAACATTTAGTTCAGTAGTAATGTATTATTATTATTATTATCACCGCGTCTTACTACCCATTCGGGTTATACGCACTTACGCTAATGTGTAATGGTAGGGTGATAGTGAGATGTGATAGTGAGATGAAATGAAGGACCTACAGTTTAACGTGGAATCCGAACCACGGTGGAGGCCTGGCATTCCCCACATTCACAAGATCAGTAGTAATGTAGTTTGAGAAGAATATTTCATATTTTTTTCTATAGGGCTAAGATTAATAATTTAAATATATTTTTAAACAAATGTTAGAGATGGTTAGAGCCTTTGTTATTGTGCAAATAAATTTTCAAAAATGTGTACACTCTCGACTAAGCAAGAGTGTAGAAAGATAATTTTTTCTGGGAGGTGAGGGGTTATCACCAGAAAACATTACTATACTTTAAGTCAATAAAAGTTACGTACGTATGTTGCGTATATGTGTATATGGGGGATCCTTCAAATTCTATAGGGGGTCTCCAAACTCCTCCCCCCCCCCTTTTTTTACGCCCTTGATCTGCATCAGATCTAAATCAGTTGTATAACATAATCCATCAAAGTAAGACTGGCTGCCTTTCAAGGTAAACGAAGGGTACATAATTAGGAACTCACTATGATGGGGTTGTTTTTGATGTTGACTCAGGATCTGTTAAGAAAATAGTTCAAATGAAACTTAAAGTTAATTTAATATTATAGTATTTACTTTAATACATTTGGATTGGACGTATTGTAAGATTGAGATTGAAAGTACCTAACTCTTTTGACAGTTATTAAAGTTACGAAAACAATTTATATATATTTATACAAGTTTTAGGATCTTTAACTGTAACTTTTGATGTATAATATGTAATAATACAAAATTAATAATAATAATAATAATCCTGTCCCGGATGTATTTTTATATATCAAAGACAATGCTTGTGTATACATAAATTCTGTTTATTATCCTCTGGTTATGGAAACATTGTTTTATGAATAATTGTTTGGTAATTTTTCGTTTTGGATGTTAAGGTCATATTTTCTTGGTTTGCCTGATTTTTTGATATTATTTTTAAGCATTTTTGAAACTTTTAGTTACCAAAAGCATTTCATTTCATAGATATTTTCAGTTTACATAGAAAAATGGGTGTTTGATTTAATCGTGTGAATTAATTAAGAGTTTTTGTTTACATTTTTTATGTCATTTTTTGTAAATTTAAGGTCATGTTTTAGAATTTTTAGGTCATTTTTAGGTCGTAAAATGCAGTCTTTAGTAAAATAATAACTATAATGACAACCTAAAACCATTTTTTTTTACTCAGAGGTTCTTGCTATCAGAATCTTTGTGGCAGGAAGTTGTCGATTATGGGTCAGGGGGTAACTTGGTTCGATATCAGAATGATTACTGAATGATAGTTTTATTTCGCTCAATATTCAGTTATTACAACAGTATTTGTCAAAGGCAAGGGCCTTTTAAAAAATACAATTTTTTTTCGTCAAAAAGTTATAATACTTTACTCTGATAATATTAATTTTATAGATATCTATAATAAATAATAATATTTAGTACCGCGTCTTACTACCCGTTCGGGCTATACGCTTTAAGTACTAATTATGCTAATGGATTAGTAATGGGGAAGGTTAAATTAGAGGAAGTGAACCCGCATTTGCGTGGAGGAGAGTGGAAAACCATTTAAGGGAGGAAAAAAACACAGTTCACCCGACCGAGATTCGAACCTCGATCTCCCCGTCTTCAGCAGTCGAGCTCAACACGACAAGCTTGTTAGCCAAATTTATAATAAAGTATATATTAAAAGTGACAGATGAGAATCATACGACTTGAAGTATGAAAGGAGATTATAGTAGTAACTTTTCTACCTGTCAAATAAGATTCTTCCTATGAAAATTGTACACAACTTTTTCTAACCAGGAAATAACGTAATGAACCCTACTTTTTTTTTCTACAACTTCTTACTTTGACATGTGACGTATGAATGCGTACATGTGCGTGGCGAACTCATTTCCTGTTGAGTCTCTCATAGCTTTGTAAACAGCTGCTATCTGCATACGCGCAGTAAATAATATAGACTATTGTAAATGCTTACTATAGTTTGCTTTGTTAAGATAATAATAATAATAAAAGTGTATATTCGGATTGCCATAGTAAGAACTTTTTCGAGCATTTTATTAACTAATGTATTTCTTTTTATTGCCGCGTCAGCTGTTCAGGTTATTTATTAGCTTATGTACTAATTACGCTAATGGTTTTATAGTTTAGGAAGTTTTTTTTAGAGGAAGTCAATCCACATTTACGTGATGGTAGATTGGAAAACAATTTTGAAAAACCACCCTCAGTACACCCAACCGAGATTCGAACCTTAATCTCTCCGTCATTGACAGTTTAGTCTACTGCGAGAGTAGAACCTTAGACCATGAGGCCATCAAATCGGGCGCAGAGAAAATTAAAATCTATGTTTATACTGGAGAAATATTTTAATTAATTTGGCGAAAAAAAGTTTTGCTTTAAAAACTGCAAAAACACTGGTCTTTTCTTGCGTCCCCTACATCCCCAACTTAATAGAGTAGCCATAATACATAATATACTCTAAGTATATAACTTATTGGGTTTATATAATATCACAATTAGTTTCTTAACCATGCTAGCACATGTATATTAAACCATATATTTCATAACGTGAACGTATCAGTAATACGTCGAATATATTAATTTAGATTTTTCTCATGGCTGCCAATATTGTCTCGATACAAATCAAACTCTGTTTTCCAGCAGGAATTCTAATTTTTCTAGAATCTTTAGAGCCCAGCATAGAGGATTGAAATTTCATTTATCTAAAATTGTCTATTGTGTAGTCATGCCATTGGTGTTGAGAACAAGATGGCTCGACCTATATAGGAGAATTTTATGCAGTTGTTACGCTGCCTGACGTTTCAATGGCAGAGGAAAAAAAAAAGAGAGAAGGGAAATGGAGTGGGAAGGGAAGATAAGACATGTACTCAAATCAACGTGCTTATTTATTCAGTTAAAGTCCTAATACGGTCTAATTTTCCATAGAAAGAAATTTTAAGAAAACACAAATTTAGGCCTTATATTTTTTGGCGGTCAACTTTGATAACATTTTACTGTCCTGTTAGTGTTATTTTATAGGTACTGTATAGATAATATATTGGTGACCTGGCGGTCTAGGGGTAAGGTGTCGGACTTTTGTGCTGGGGTCCGGGGTTCAATCCTAGGTCCCAGCACAAATTTATCTGATTATCAAACCCTTCCTTCACCTCTGACAAGACATCTTGTGAATGTGGGGAATGCCAGGCCTTCACCGTGGTTCGGATCCCACGTTAGACTGTAGGTCCTTCATTTCATCTCACAATCACCCTACCATTACACATTAGCGTAAGTGCGTATAACCCGAACGGGTAGTAAGGTGCGGTGCTAATAATAATGGTAATATATTATATCAACAGTGAAGATCACAGCCTTTTCTTTTGAATACGTGAAAGAAGATTAAGTAACTTTTTTTTAACCTGTTTCGGTGGCCGCATGTTCTAAAGCATATACCGAGATATTTTTTTTCCAAAATAGTTTTCTACTCTGTATCCATGCAAATGCGGGAAAACTTGTTCTAAATTCAGCCTTCTTATCCCTAACTTATTAGCCTACATATGCGTATAACCTGAACAGATAGTAAAACGCGGTTCTAAAAAAAAAAGTAACTTTTCTAGATGTCAGAAAAGGCTCTTCCTATTAAATTGGGCTGTATAAAAGCTTTAAGTTTAGTGACCCAAATTAATTGGTGTGTGTGAAATTTACTGAGTTTTCCCATATTTTCCAGGCGCGTGTCAGCTCTGTTTCTAGAGTAACTGAAATATCTAGATGAATATTATTTTTAACATTTCGACATGGGTTCAGGGAGGTTACAACACCCAATAAATCCTTCCTCGGTCACACCTCTGTGGCCGATATCTATGATGACAATTCCTAAATTCATTGGCGAGGTCAATCAAGGCGAAGTTCGTGAATTAGGTCAAGTACAGTGGTTTTGAACTAATGAAAGTACGCGCGCTAGAGTTTCCGGCGTGCTGGTCCATAACGTTCCTTACATAAGTGTAGAAGAAAGATAACACGTTTCATCATTAACACATGTGCCCAGCGTTGCCAACTTCATGATACAGATACCAACTGTACAGTCCAATTTTCATACTGACAGCTAGAAAAGCTAACGTGCTTCTTTGGTCGATTGTTCCTAAAAAGTCTCTCTCGAAAAAGACGGGATTGCTGGTCACGGGGAGTTCGGGATTCAAATCCCATTTGGGTGTACTTAGGGTGTATTACCTACATGTTTTTACACTCTACCTCCACGAAAATGCGGCTACACTGCATCTAAATTCAAGCTTCTTTATCCTTAAAGTGGGGGTGCACAGGGAAACAAGAAAAGGTCAGTTTTTTACTAGCAAAAAAAATTTTTTGGGGGGGGGATAGGGGAGGGGGGCAAAAAAATAAAATATTGCTTCAGCACAAATATAATTTTAGTTTAATTTTCTTCACGTGGTGATAACAGTTGTTGAATAATGTCTTGAAATTTAATGACTATGTTTCTACTAGAGAAATATTTTATTTATTTTGGCCAAAAATATGTTTTACTATAAAAACTGCAAAAACACTGGCCTTTTCTCGCGTTTCCTGCATCCCCACCTTAATACATTAACATAATTAGTTAATATACTTATAACTTGAACCGGTAGTGTGACGCGGTGATAAAAAAAACCTTTTACGTATTTGTACATCAAGTCATGTGATTTGCAGCTTTTATATTAGATAAATGTTGTAAATACCCATAAAATAACAATAATAATAATAATAATAGAGTAAAATGTTATCATTGCTGACAGCAAAAAAAAAGGTTCTTTTTAAAGGCCCTCTCTATAAAAATTGGAAATGTACTATAATTTTCCTACGTATACAATTGTAATATCCAATATTGAGATATTACATTAAAAGTAATATTTTGCATCTCTGTTATAATATAAATTACCAATATCATCCATTATTTGTTAATATCGTGAACAGAAAATAAACCAAGTGGTCAATGTTAAATAAAAATAGAGCTTTATAACCTAAATTTTAGCTGTTGATTATTCTCAGCAATCCACCCGTAAGAGACGGTTTGGATCCCGGTGGGATTGATTGATTATTAAGTGGTGCGATTGATTTTTTTAAATATAATTTCGGGCCTACGTGATAGTATCGCCACTTATAGCCTAAATTAAGCGCCCTTGTTGTTTTTTTTCAACCATAGAAACAAAAATAATATTCTGCCGGGTAGAATTCAATCTATATAAGGGTCCATTTACTATCGCTAGAGAGAGTTGGCAACTTGGCCTTGTATGTGCACTTAAGGGCGCGTTTCAGACGAAGAGCTTCGTTTTAACACTTATTTAAAATAATATTTTAGAGATATTCCTAAAACCTGGCGCTATACATTAGCCTAATATGGAAAAATATCATATTCAACCACAACTTAAATCAAACCACAGTCCCCTGGGTCAATCTATTCAGGTATACAGGATGTATTTTAATTGGTGTCAAATATTCTAGGGGCGTATTCTTATCCACCAAGCAATTAGAAAAGCTTATATTATGAACATGCGTCTACATAGGCCTAGTTTCTGTGCTAGGAGTAATCTAATTTTTCAATTAATAAGCAAGCCAGCAGAAGAAGAAATGCAACCAAACAAGACAAAATTTTAACAAAAACAAACATAAACACAAGAGAGAAAGTTTTGTTAAAAAATTGTTCGAAATGGTGACCTTCTTCAATGAATCCTCTGAGCCTGCGTTCCATGTTTTGTCGTACTCTGTTTAGTACATCTGGGATGTTACGTATTTGCTTACATACATTTACGATACGCTCTCTTAAAACGTCAACATCAGGCACTAGAGTTGCGTAAACAATGGACTTTAAATGTTCATAAAGATAAAAATCCATCTGATTCAAATGTTGTGAATAATCTTTGAGGAAAAAAGTGGGGTGTGGCTGTGTCATGGACACGGCAGTAGTGTTATTGGCCACCTGAATCAATTTGACCTTTGACCTTTGCCCCCTCC
>CABFVZ010000546.1:365752-385618 GCA_902151445.1 Timema monikensis | reverse complement strand
TGTGGAGACCGTTTTCGATATAAACGCTCTGACATATAGGCAGTTTTATGTATAAATGACTGATCTGAAACGACCCGAACACTACTTAAATCTCCTAAAATAAAAATTTTCTGTAATTTTTTTATAAACAACTCTTAAAAAATAATTCTTCTCAAAGACTCAAATGTGACATAAAAGTATAAATAACTAACAATTTGATTTTATAGTAAAAAATATTTTGTTTTGAATGTTTTGTGCCTTTTTCCAATATCTTTGACAAATCTAAGCCTTATTGTTTTGGTTAATTTTAATCAATTTTTATTACAATTAATTTAAAAAACTAAAATATAAATATCATTTCAGTTTTCTTTCTTTTGAAATACATCTTTATTTAATACAAATGAATACTAAGTAGTAAAATATATTTAAAACAATCTATCGACAAGATACTAATGTTATAATCAATTATAACCTAATCGTTTTTAGAACACAGGTTATGTTTTTTGCCTTTTATTTTCGCTCATTGATAGAAATAAACATTTTTATTAATATTCTGACTATTAGATTTATTTACGCCACGCTTCAGTTCGGGAATTATTATTAGTTTAATTTTCATCCACACCGATACTAACTAACATTGTTTGAATATGTTGATAGTAATAAACGTTTTCATGAATATTTTGGAACACCTTCCTTTTTTCAAACATTTACATGTTTTTTCAGACAGCAGCGATTCTATAAAAATAAGTAGTTAGATACAAATAATCCGCATCGGTAGTTTCATGGTCTAGCTCAGGCCTGTCCAACTGGCGACTTGCGGCCCTTGGTAGCATATTTTGCGGCCCGGGACGAATTAGAATTTTAAAAAATATAACGTCATCCAGAAGTACCTTAAACATGGTCAGACTTAAATTGTGTAAAATTTATTATATGTATTATTTGCTGCACAGTACTGTATATCAATTATTATAATACTTTTAATTTAATATATGCATTAGTTAACTAAACAACTATAGTGTTGATATTGTAGGCCTAGTTTTCACGTGTGCAGCCCTCACACTATTTAGGAATATAAAATGAAGCCCTTAGCTAACTTCAAGTTGGACATATCTGGTCAAGCTCGCTACTCTAGTGTTAGACTGGATTACTGGTGATGGTATAATATGATCAAAAACAAAGTTTGCTTCTGTAATCTTTAAAAAGAAAACGGAAAGGATTAAAAATGTACAGTACATTTGCTTTGCCTCAGAAAGAACAACAGCTTGGTCCATCTGCTCCTAGCTGTCTGTACTCGCCACAGGTGTAAAACTGTTCCCAAAAGTCAACGCGAACAAAACTATTATTTGCACTTCAGTTCAGCCATGGATCACATCACAAATACCACTAGCGCTCTCACTATTTAAGAGCGGTCATGTTAGCAACTAATTGGCTGACAGAAGACGATTGAAAATCTATAGAATATAGGGCAATGACAATTCATGGAGATGTTAATTGGAAAGAGAGTTTTTTTTATATACCAGCGCAGATTTAGAACTTGACGCAAAATAAATTAAGAAGATTTAACTCACTATTATATTCATTGTATATTTATTATTCAATTTTTTCTCTTTTATCATTAGTATTAATTCCTCTTAAATTTATTTAAATATCATGGCAAACAGTTTGGACCATTGTTATAGTGCATTGATGTTCTCTTTGGACTGTAGGAAAAGAACACTTTTTAATTTTTCTATAAGAAGTAAACTTGTAACATTTTTCTTCTATGGGCATCCTAAAAAGTATGGAGCAAAACCTATTACCTTTATTATAAGAGTTTATATTAAACTTACAATCATTATTAAAAAGTGGAAAATAAGTATAGCCACAATTAACTAATAATCTAGTGTTGAACCACAGGCTATTTTTATGGAGAGAAGTGGAAGATTTCTAAATTTTTAGGAGGAAACCAAATATGCCAATTTTTTCCCTCATTTAAACATGTACATTTTTATTGGTGAGATCAAACCAATTTTTGTTATTCTTGTCATCATAGCCATCTATTCTTAGAAACTGCTTAAAACTTTAAAAAAAAGCACAGTAGCTAAACAATATCATATTTTATATTCTACAGAACATTAATATTTAATTTTAAATACTAACATACATATTGTAATTTTAACAATGCCTACATTATTTATGACAATTACTTCAATTTTTAATTTTTATAGAACATATATATTATGGGGGTTTTTAACTGTAAATTTAACCATTTTATTTTAGGGGGTGATGTTTCTTAAGGGTGGATCTAACATTATTTGGGTAGGGTCCCTGAGTATATTCAGATGTCTCACGTTTAAGATTCTTAGTTCTCTTCCGACTAGACTACAAGAGAAAGTCAACAATGAAGAATTTAGTTTCAGGGGGAAAAAAAAATGTTGAACTACTCAAATAATTTTTCTCTTAAAATTATCCACGCGGTTTTTTAATTATAAGGTCTTATCTTAAATAAACAAAGTTTACTATTTTTATTCGACTTGGTTATTGTTTTGATGAAAGATTTTTGATTCATTACTTTGGTTGAAGCTAATAATTTATTATTATGTTGTAAGTTAAACATAAATATAGGACATTTGTAGTTGTTTCGATAAAGCTTGTTGTTTTATTGTGTTATCACCAAGTATTTTTGGAATATTTTAGAGGAATAGCTTTATGGGCTTTAAAAGGATTCTTTGAACAAGATACATATCATGTTACTCATTTTAACACAACATCTTACAAAAGACAATCTCTCCCGACCCCCCTTCCTTCAATAAGCTTTATATTAAGCATGTTAAAAAAAACTATGTTTAAATTAACAAATGTTTACTCCCGTTCATCGTGTTCTCTCTCTCTCTCTTCTCGTATTTTCATGTCTAACAAGCAACCTCCACTTATTACCACAAAGATCACAGGTGATAATAACTTATTTAAGAAAATGAAACTAATGTTCTCTGCCTCGCCGTCACACTGGAGGGGTCACAACAAACCCTAGACGGATATTCACGATGAAAGCGCTCATAAACCAAGATTAAAGAGTGTAGAGGTAAATTGACTTCACCCACGCCCCGACCTTACGACAAAGGCAGTATTACACTAGACCTCACGAAAGCGATTTAAATTGGTATGCTACTACCTAATTACGTCATCCCGTTTGAACTCATTCTACATGGCTTGACTTTAATAAATTACACCACCCCTGTATTTTAAAAACAATTCACCGATGTTTTCTATGAAAGGGTGATTTTTTGAATCAATTTTTAATGCCCATTAAAAAAATATTTCTGTTTGTTTCTGTCACGTCAGTTTTATTTTCAGGAATTATAAAAGAAAATTTGAATTTTTTAAATGACTTGACATAGGTAACTTGTGGATTTAAATTATAATTAAATACTATTTTAACCAGTCTTTTTATTTATTAACATATTGAAAGCACTTAAAAACTATATTTACTCACATCTAGTACAAGATTGACATGAAACCTTAAAAATAAACTGATTTCAAACCGTTAAAGCTGTTAAATGAGGCTCTTAAGTTCTGAAAACAAATGGCAAAAGGAAGTGTTACCAACATGTAAATATTTAGTTTACAAACTCGCAACATTTAATCCTAATTTAAATACAGCCAATAATACATATCCTGACATCAAATTAAGTGATTTATGAAAAAATGTTACTGTACGTGATAGGAAGTAAACGATGACATTTTTTAAAGAAGCACAAAATAAAAATCAGTTGAAACCAGCTATTAGTTTACAAACTTAGAAAACCATGCAGATCATTGTTATCTTGCTTCGAACAAAAAGTAGGTCCTATTATGTAAATAGAATATAAGGTAGCGTCAGATAGAGCAAGAAATCCGATTAGCTCAGCGTGTGACGTCACACGAGCCATATTGTTGCATACACAAAGCTATATATATATATATATTTAGCACCACGTCTTACTACCCGTTAGGGTTATACGCTTTAAGTACTAATTACGCTAATGGATTAGGAATTGGTAAGGTTGAATTAGAGGAAGTGAACACGCATTTTCGTGGAGGGAGAGTGGAAAACCATTTAGTAAAAACCACCCCCAGTTCACCCGACCGAGATTCGAATCTCGATCTCCCCATCCTCAGCAGTCGAGCTCAACACGACAAGCGCGTTAGCCAACCACGCCACCGAGGCGGGTAAAACTATATTGAAGACAAACTAAGTTTTTAAAAATAGAGTCACATTTTTTATTTTTAAATAATAAATAGCCCTCTAAAATCCACAACAATGTCTAATAAACGTTACTACTCTACTTAATTTTTTAAAATATGCTTTTTTGGCTGTTTTCACATTAAAATATAACTGCTGTGTACTGAGTGACGTAAGCAATGGAAAAATAAATGACATCAAGTGGTGCTACCTTTCTAATGTCTTTAGATTGTTTTTTCTAGTAATTTGGGTTTATTTAGGTTAGGGTGAAGTGAGCATTTTTCCCCCTGAAATTTTCTGAGACAGCTAATATAATGGTGGTAATCGGGAAAGGTAATTATGAGGGGGGTAAAATTTAGGGGCGTACGAGTAGCCATTTTTTCCTTCTGGTCGAGTTCATTTCGAGTTTGAATGAAAACGAATTTATTTTCAGTAAATGTAGTTGTAGAACAATGTATGTACAATAAATATTTCAAGTTGAATTTCTGTGATAGATTCATGCATAAAACATTTAAACAAGTCTAAACATCTATATAAATTTAGAATTGAGTTTTCTTATGAAAAGTTTATAATCACATGAATTTAAATTTTTAAATACATTTAATGTAAGCTAATTAAAGGCTACAAATTTGTTAACTAGAAAAACTAAAATATTGAAGGACTCCATTTGCTATGAAATTATATAATATAATTTATCATTTCAATTGATCAATTTTAGAGAAAAAATAAAAAATCCGAGTACTCACATTTTTCGAATTTTGTAAAAAAAAATTGAGACGAGTTCGAGCAGCTATTAAAGCTCGTATTAAACTCGAATTTTCAAATACTCGCACATACCTACTGAAATTTAAAGGAAATACACCAGCATTATCTTGTGGTGAAAGTGAAAAAAAAAACCTGTCAAGTACTACTGAGTGGGATTCGAGCCCCAAACTGCCCGTTATAGGCAAGTCAGGCTAAACGAGACTGATGCCTTAGTCCGTGTTCTCATCTATACGAGCTTTAAATTAAAAGTAATCAAGAAGAATTAATTTAAATTCGCTTGGAGAGGGAATGTGAAACCACAGTGCAGATCGTCCTGATGCTACCAAATCAAGCCAAAGCTGGTATCGCACTCTTTTTTTCATTCTTTTATATTATTTTCTCTCCCACCCGATTGAAAATGACCAATTTATTTTGTATATAACTCATCAGAATCCAATTTACTAATATTCTATACAGGTGGGATAAAATGTTCTGGTTAATAAGTTGGTAACACGTAATTTAATTTATTGAACTTACAAACTGTTAGAAAATAAAATAATAATAAAAATAAGAACATTAACATTTTAAAAGGAACTAAAATATAAATGTGTAGAAAGTATTTTTGGACTTGGATAACTCTGTACATAATGAACCGGATGTTTTGAAACAAGGAAAAAATAAAAATAATAATAGAAGTTGGTTCCAGGTAGCGCATAACCAGTTGTGTGCATTGCCGCGCTGTGAGCACAAGTGGTATTAATGTTGCGGTCAAGAGTATGGGTGCATGGGTGCGAGCTGGTTTGCCTGTAAGAGGAGATCTAACAGATGATTATAGACACGATGATGATAGGGGTACCGAAATATGAACGAGAGAACGAGGAAGAGGGAACGGGGTGGTGGTAACATATTGAACACTGCAGGATAGAATCTTAGAACGATGAATAATCAATAATTCGATTTCAATTCTAGAGTACCGTGCTTCGAATATAAATTGAATTTTTTTAGAATATGACTGATTGTCTTTATGGGTTTTTTTTTCTAGTTTTAAATATCCATATTTTAGGTTTCAAGAAAATTACTAATAAATTAGTAAAAGAGGTTTTATCTCCCGTATTCCGCGCCATACAATCTGGATAAGGTTTAAACTCCAGCCTCGTCACTAGCAAACCATATAATACCAAACTGACACATTTGCCCACGTTCCTAATGGTACGAATGCGCTGAGAGTAAAAATTTTAGAGTGTTTAGAAGAAGTGTTATTACTTTCTCGCTATCTTACAGGTATATAAAGTATAGTGATCGTCAAAAAAATTTAACTCAAGATTTTGATGATGATGAATCTTGACGTTTCATAACCTCCCCCTCCCCGAATCCAAAAAATTGTTTTCGACTTTCCGTCTGTCTGTACCTCCAACACTAGAGTCTAAACTATTTTACCGGTCGGGCTTAAACTTGGTATCTAGGGTTTTCATAAGGTTGCCCCGAGGAATCTAACCCTAAAATTGAGGGTAGTTTACTGAAGAGCAAAAAGAGAAAAAAATCGATTTTCTCAAAATCCGCTCTAACGATTTTGATTAAATTTCATTTCTAAACATTAATAAATAATCCAAACAAAATGGCTTCTCTCAATAATTCAGCAAAATGACTTTAAGTGCTCCGGTCTGATGCGTAAACTATCTTTTTTTATATATCATTCCCTAAATTAATTTTTAACTTTTCGAACACAAAAGGTATAAGTATTGCGACCACAAAAGAAAATCTAACCTGAAATGTTGATGGATGTCCACGTCTCAAGACCCCCCAAACCCTTAAAAGTGGTACTTGCAATAACGTCTGTCTGTGTGTCTGTTTAAACTTAAAATTTGGAGTAGTTTAAGAAAAGGCATAAAGAGAAAAAAAATTTTTTTCTCAAAATCGACTAACGATTTTGATTAAAATTCTTATCTAGGTGTTGATTAAGATTATGAAAATGAATTTTAGGGTACTTTACAGAAGCAGAAACTTTTGTATCTCCACAACTATTTGAGATACTAAATAACTTTTCATTGCAATATTGTAGTACTATTATAAATAAAAACCTTTATATGAAATATATTTTTATAAATCCAACAGTTTCTGAGATATTGGTAAATATATTAATCAAATTTTTTGTGCTTTAGTTGTAAAAAGATATTACTTAAGTTTTAACGCAATAATTCTCCAATTCTATAGAGTAATTAAATATAAGTCTCTCAAAAAGCTTATAGTATTTTTCCTTTAACCTTTTAGGAGAAATGTTTGTACAACAATGATCTATCTCTATTTTAGACTAAATAGTCAATATTTACATATTTTTTAATTGGTCAAAATTTATTAATGAGGAATTTAATAGAAATGCGATGACCTTAAGATGTGCAACACCTAATAAAATGTCAAAAATTTTAACAGAAATTTTAAATTTTATTACGAAGTGTTGACCCTTATGGACCCAAAATTGATCTTTTTTTTTATCGGTTCAAACATACAAATGAGGATATTAATTCTTTAAAAACAAAATTATAAAATTTAAAACCGGGACTAATTTTTTTTACATAAGTATAATGCAATATGTGCTGGGTGTGCTAGTGTATATTATTTCGTTTCACATATATTACGAGTTTTGAGTAAATATCTCCATTTTCAAACAATAGAGCGAGAAAGTCCGTGCGGAGTTCNNNTTTCAGTTTTAAATTGCTATAGTTTAGGTTACACCAGAATTATTTATGTATAGGCACTCAATCTATCGTATACACCTTTACCATTACTCAACTTAATCATACATTAATTTGAGTTTGCTAAAACAAGGAAAAAATTCAAATCTATAAAAGAAGGTATTTTATTTCATAGTGATTCCGAAATAAGATTGTAAGAATAATGAATATGTTAAAAAATACTGAGCTTTGTGATAAAAACATAACACGTTAATTGGTATTGATCACAACATGATTTTTCTTTCTTTCGATGTTAAGATAATTTGGACGGAATTCTTCATCGCACTCTTGTACCCGAGTAATAAAATGGGTTGGGGGGGGGACGGTACTTCCGTTTAAGTGGGGGTGAAGGGAACACGAGTTAAGGTCAGTGGTTTTGCAGGTTTTATAACAAAGCATAGTTTTGGCCAATAAAGAAAAATATTGTTCCAGTAGAAATACATGGTGACCTCAACAGTGGTTGAATATCTGTGACGAGAATAGCGGCGTTAAATAAGACACTTTTTAAATGAAATGAAAATGTCATTAAATCCCAGGACACCCTTGACAAATATTCAAGAACTGTTAAAGTCACCACGTGAAGAAAATTAAATAAACTCTTGTATTTATACTGGATCAATATTTTCTTTATAGAAACTGCAAAAACACTGACCTTTTCTAGAGTTCCCACACTCTCACCTTATATCTACAGTAGCCCCATGGCTTCTTTGGTGCTGACTGACAGCTGACAGCTTTGAAAAGTTACCAGACAAAATTATGTATCCCTACGCCGAACCATATGATTTGCGAAAACATGTGTTTAGCAGCTGTCACTTCTGACAGTCAAAACATAGGTATATACCTAAATGTAGACTGTCAGAAGTGAGCTATGAGCTGTCAGTCAGCACCAAAGAAGTCATGGGGCTACTGTATATACTCACCAGGTAAACCATACATTTTTTATCCTCCCCTACGTCACGTTCATCTGCTACTATGGAGGGAAAAGGGATTGCCTAACACCAGCCTCCGTGGTCGCCCTTTTAGAGAACAGGAGAAGAGATAAAATAGAAGATTCTGGACTGTTCCAACGTTTTCTTCGAGGTTGCCAAAGAATGGCATTTTCTAGGGTCTCAAGACACCAGCGGAGCTAGCTACTAGATATTTTTCATTTTAAAAAGAATTCGTCAGTTTTATTGGCTAGGCTGGTGATCTATTTGGTTTGTATACATTTAAAGTTACTTCCTTTTATTCCATGCAGGTGTCAAATCTTGAGTTGCACTTGATGTGATGAGAAACTGGTAATTGCTGGAAGAACGCTATGATACAGGCTGTTTCACATGTTGTCAGCTGTGACGGAGAAGACGGGAGCAGCTGACAGGGTTGGTATTTTTTTATCGATATTTTATCGCAACTATCGTCATCTTGAGAGCGGCTTATTTTAAAGACCAGTAATTAAAAATTCCATCACGTCCTAAAAGGATTCCTTTTAAGGCTGTAGTTATTAGTTTTATTTTTGCCATGAATTGATTGGGTTATTAGTAATATCATATCTACAACATTAAACAAGTAATAGAGCGTGTGTCTATAATTTCCGGAGTATTTTTTAAAGTGAGATCGAAGCTTTTCGTTGTTTCGGAACCGAGTCAAAGTTTTGAACTTCGCACACACCAGTCTAAGGCGTCACCTTACTATAGACTAGCTGTCAATGATGGAGATATTGGGGTTTGAGTCCTGGGCGGGTGTATTTCTTCCCCCCCCTGCCCCCCGTGTTATATGCATATTTACAAATTACGCCAATGAGTAACGGATGAGGAGGGTTGAATTTAGAATAAGTGTATCCCATTTGAGCGAAGGGAAAGTGAAAACTATTTAACTATTTGCTATTTAATCCATCATGATATTTAGGAAAAACCACCCTCATTACACCCGACCGGGATTTGAATCACGTTCTCCCTGTCATCGGCACGTTAGTCTATCGCGAGAGTGATGACTTGAACCACGCAGCCACCGATACAGGTGTCGGATATATTATGAGAGTATTTTCCTAAACCGTATTTTACTCTCTCTCCACGCAACTATAGCTACACGTCTTATAAACTTAACCTTCTTCATCCCTAACTTATTATCACATATAGCCCGAATACAGTAGTCCCATGACTTATTTGGTGCCGACTGACAGCTCTCAGCTGACAGCTAAAAGCTTTGAAAAGTTACCAGACCGAATTATGTATCCCTACGCTGAACCATATGGTCTGAAAAAACATGTGTTTAGCAGCTGTCACTTCTGACTATCAAAATTTAGGTATGTACTATGTTGACTGTCAGAAGTTAGCTGTGAGCTGTCAGTCAGCACCAAAGAAGCCATGGGGCTACTGTAGGTAGTAGGACGTGGTGCTAGAAAACACTCAAATGGTACGTCTCGTCACCCAGGAGGTACGGGTACCACAGCATAGTAAACACGTATAAAATATTAATCTATTTAATTTTATCGCACTGCATTTATATAATTGAACACTGCACACATTTTTCTAAAATTTGGATACCACAAGTCCTACTGCCATTTTTGATTATCCAAAACCTTCGCTAACTACTGTAATCCAAGGGCAAGGGATTAAAAGGGTAAATTTTTAAAGTGGAAATCTTTAAATTTATATATGCATTTAACGTGGAAAATAAAAAAAATAACCCTATAGAATCGAACCTTGGCATCTCAAGTCTGTCTCAAGCATGAACCGAGCTAACTCTTCAGGGGATATATTCTTGATCATCAACCATCATTTCTCTCTTTTCTCATACCCAGCCTTTCAAAAGTACCAACATAATAAAAAAAAATCGTGATTGTTCCACACGACAAAGCAGGGAAACAATTAAAAAAAATTTTACTGTAAAATACTTTAATTTGTTCAAGAGTTTTTCTTAAATTAAAGACCTTCTTTTCCTTTCTATATTTTTTCTGTGCACTGATGTTTACTTCTCGTCCGGGCTGTCAGCATATTTACACTAATTGCATAGGGGTGAGAAAAGTCGAATTTTTAAGTGAATGTACCCGAATTTGCGTGGAGAAAAAGCTGTAATAGCCTTCATTTAGGGGAAATAAAACCACTTCATTACATCCAGATGGGATCCGAACATCCAGCATTCTCATCATTGGCAAATAATACAAGACGAGACTGACGCATTCGTTCCCGTTCCCGCCGATGAGGGTTCCTCTAAATTCACGATAGAAGTCTATCTATGTGACTTATTTTACAACATTTTGTTGAATGAGCATAAAAAGAACAATATGGTCACGCTCCACTGAAAGTTCAAGTTATTGCACAAATGCTATAAGTTGTTATAAGACTTGATCGAACCTTTCCCTTTCTTAATATAAAATTAAAAACTAAATAAAAACAAAAAAATGTATCTTTGAAATAATTAAGTGTTATTGGTACGGTCCGGCACGTAGACAAAGGTATAAATATCACTTGCTTTGGTGGCCGCATGGTCTAAGCTAAGGCGTCATCCTCGTACTGCCAATGACAGGGTGATCGGGGTTCACTGGANGTTGTTTTTCCTAAATGGTTTTCCATTCTCCCTCCACGCAAATGCGAGTATAGCAATTGTATGCAAGATACAAAGAAAGGTACCTGATCCACAGTACCAACATGACAGCATAAAGTCCTAGTGTCATTATAAGGTTCTTTCAAAGATTGTAAAAAATTAAATAAACAAATCGACAAGAGGTCGTTTGGTCATACAGTCGTCAACATTGACGTATACAATCTGTCAAACATGACAAAACAAATATAAACCACATCTCACAACCCACCTGGATCCATCCGCATTTAATTGCACTACTAAGGTAAATATGATGATGGTGAAATTGAGAGAAAATGTACCCGTATTTTCATGAAGGAAATTCTCGGCCCGGATTCGAGCCCTGACCTTTTTACCACCAGAAAATCATACTAGACAAGTTTTACATTTAGTCCGCATGCCCACCGATGTGGGCTCACAACATGAATGTCTGTCTGTTGAACTAAGGGGACCGAGTTCGATTTCTGGCATGGCTGAAAAATGTATCTTTGGTTAAATGTGAGTTCCCCCCTCCCCCTTTCACAGTGATAAATTAACGACCGGGGGCTGGATTTTGTGTCTTTTCTAGATTTAAGTTAGTTTATAAGTCATGTGTTGATATAATCATAAGGTTCAGAAAGTGTTTGATTGAATACGTGAAAAATGAAAAACATAACATCTGGTGAACACGTGAAATTAGACACGTACCTGTCCAACTTTCATTTTTTCTTCTTCTTATTTCGATCCGAAGCCTTTCAGCGATTGTATTAGTACAACCAAGGCTTGCTCTCTTAAGGAGGTTAATAAAACACAGACTCACGCCAAGAAACAATGGTTGCGACTTTTAATGTCGGCTGTAAATATTTCGAGAGCTTGGAGGGAGAATTGTTGAATATTATTACATGGAGAGGGGGAGGGTGGGGAAAAAAAACTGTGTGTGTGTGTGTCTCTTTAACCCAATTTATAAGTCACACACATGCATGAATCTAGGCAAAGAAACCATTTTACCTGTCACGGACCTATCTGCAAAGGATTGTTATGATTTTGCTTCATCTGGCGGGAGGTCTGTTGGGAAAGGTCATGGCTATTGCTGACATAATATAAGACCTCGTCCGAGTTCGAGGGCGTTAAGATTCTCAGACATGTATTGACCTGCCGCCTCAATGCCTCATCCACACTGTCGCCAAGACGACTCGAACGAGACATTTGACGAGACTGTAGAGTCTGTTCATGATAGATTTTTACCTGGATGACAGTTCAACAATCATATATTTAGGTTTTGGGTTACCAACACTCGTAAAAGATCCCGGTTTTGTTATAAATGTTAAGTTTTTTAATTACATGTTATATTTTACATTTAAAATAACGTAAACTTAAGTTTTCTCACACTATTTCATTACTTTTAATAATTTCTTTTTACCCAATCCGAAACAATATTTTAAACATAATTAAAAGTACTTATTCTTAGTTTTGGAATGTTATATATAAATGTGTGTGTGTGTGTGTGTGTAAAACAGTACATACGTTAATACCTTTTAATACAGGCATCGTACTTGGAAAAAAGAAAATAATTGTAATTTTTAAAATATATAATACATTATTTTATGAATATTTTATCGTATTTCGAAATATTTAACTGAATAAAATATGTTCATCCACTGCGAGAGTGCATCATTCTAAAGAACTTTTCCGTCATGTTCAATCACATGATTTAAATTCGTCGGTCGCCATTTTGAAGCTATATTCCTTAGTTAGACCTTTTGTGAAAGTGATGTGAATAATACTTTTTGTAAGTGGAATAAAACGATAAATAAGCTTTGTGCCCGACCTCAAGTAAACATAAATAATATTGGCCTAAATTACTGTGGTTAACTATCAATTTATACATTACCATATTATGTTTTCATTACAGTTATCCAAAGTGACAGATACCAGCTGTTGGCGTATTTATACATTAGGGACTATTTCTAGTAGCTTTTTGAGCTGCAAACCAAGTAAACTAAGCTCGTGAATGTATTATACCATCCAAGTGAGGACGAGAACTACATTCAACACGCTCTCTCTCGCCCACAGTTATCTGTCGTGCACAGTGGCGGCTTGTGTATAGGCACTGCGGAACTGCAGCACCCCCTATTTCCACTTAATATTATTGATAAAATTTAATATAATGAGTACCTTTTTCTTTAATATTTTTGTAGTACAATATATATTTCTTAAGCTTAATGTTAGTACTTCAGTAGGCATCCCCCAGTTTATGAAAAAGATACAAAAATCTTTGTATGGAACTGTGCGCTTCACAGTGCCAACGGCGTGGTGTTTGACTGTTGTGAGCATGTGCACATAGGAGGGGGTTAGGAGGAAGGAGGGACTGCCAGGTAGAGAGAGCACTGTTGCTCTCGCAGTGCCGGCTCTGGCGTGATGGTGAAAGAAAGTTTTTTTTTTACTTAGCGTGTGTTGTGCTTAAAAACCGTGTACCATATTCTTGAATGTGATAAAGTGTAGAAGAATGTAGAATTAGATTATTATTCTGCTTCCAGCTATTCTATTTGATTCGGTTTCTTTTTCGGTTCTTTTATTTAACAGAAAGACCAAATGCGCTTGTAGTACTTTCAATGGAGAAAAATTTCTTCAATTGTCATCCAAAGATCAAGGAGAAAATTATTGAACTTTTTACGCAAATTAAAACAAGAAGAATGGATTTCATTTTTAAATTAATAGATCAAGCTTGAACTGTAACAATTTAAGTTAAGTAAGTAAAACATCTTTGTTTGTTTTTTGTTAAGATTTTATCAAGTTCCTGAATACATTTTCTTTGTATACATGTATTTTTCCTTTTACACAATTTTAAAACAAAGGCTCAAAAATTTCTGGAGCAGCACCCCCACTAATTTTAGCTACGAGCCGCCACTGGTCGTACAGTCTTTATTTCGATCTATATGATGGAGGATGTCGAACTTGTTATATAACATCAACTTATGTGAACCTACGAATTGTTTAATTTCTTCTTATCTTTGAGATGCAGATGTTTCGGTCCCCACAAAACGAGCTCGCTTTGGTATAATTCCAAGAATTGGATTGTTGCATCATTCGTCCAGTCACTCATGCTTTGAAAAATAATTTACTAAGAAAAAATTCAAATAAAACAAAATTATAACTAATACAAATTAATAATAATTAAGCATCGACTGGACGAGATTTTAGCGGTTCACTCGTCTCGCGCCCTTTGACACCAAAAACCTACACGGACCCGAGAGAAGGCGAGAGCACCGCCCACACTCTCACAGTTCGCACTCGGGCTGCCTCGGGTCGTCTCGGCGAGAATGTGGATGAGGCATGGTTATAACTTAGTCCCGGAAATCAACCCATTCTACTTAATAGGAATAACAAACAGTTCAAGTCAAATGGGGGATGGGCTGACCTCCAAATCTCGACTATATATATAAGACCCTGAATATTCACTTTCCGAGAAAACAGTTGAAGTATAATATATTTTGAATTTCATGTAACACATCTTATTACCCAGTCGGGCATCCCCATATTTTAAAATAATTGTGTAGGGATGATGAAGTGTACCTGCATTTTCGCTGAGGGGGAAAAACAACACACCTGGTTTGACCTGGCCGGGATTCTAAGCCGGGTCTCCCCTTCACCGGCAAACTAGACCAAAGGAGATGCATACATACATATTAGTCTACGTGTTCACCGATGAGGGAGTTCACTTTATGTGTGGTTTCAGGCACTAATTAATTATGTATAAGGGTGTTTAAGCAGGCTGTGAATCATTTTTAACCTTTTACTATTTTTTGTCGGGAAAACATTTTTACTCTCTTGATTAATAAACTTTTGTTCTAAAATATACCATTTTGGGAGCCTTCCTTGGTGTTTACATTGCTATATAAACAACTGTAATGTGTTTATTGAGGTTTCTTTTATCACCACGTCTTACATGTTCAGGTTATACACATTTGTAACAATTAGGCTAATGTGATAGAAATGGAGTGAGATTGTATTATATGTAGTGTACCTGCATTTTCGTGGAGGGAGAGTGAAAAATATATTAGAAAAACCACCCTCAGTATACTTGACCGGGATTAGTACCTCGATCTCCCTGTTATCGGCAGTCTAGTTTAGCACGGGAGGGACGCCTTGGCTTAGACCATGTGGCTATTGAAACAGGTAATAATAAACAGTTAAAACTTCGATAGTAATGTTTGCCATTTTTATATGGCAATGTAAATATTTTGAAGGTAGTTTCCCAACAGTGTTTAACTTAGAACAAGACGGTGACCTGGCGGTAAGATGTCGGAATTCTATGCTGGGGTCCGGGGTTCAATCCTCGGTCCCGGCACATATTTATCTGATTGTCAAACCCTTCCTTCACCTCTGACAAGACTTGTATTAATCACAACTTGTGAATGTGGGGAATGCCAGGCCTCCACCGTGGTTCGGATTCCACGTTAAACTGTAGGTCCTCCATTTCATCTCACAATCACCCTACCATTACACATTAGCGTAAGTGCGTATAACCCGAACGGGTAGTAAGACGTGGTGCTAATAATAATAACTTAGCACAAAAGTTTATCTAACACTTAAGATCAATCAATAGCAAGTTTGATTACAGTTAAGAGTCCCAGGTTCGATTCCTGGTTTGGCTGAAAAATATGTCGGCGATTTTTACGTTAACAGTGAATAATTAACAACCGGAGGGCTGGGTGCTAGATTTAAGTTAGTTAATAAGTCGTGTGCTGATATAATCAGTTGGTTCAGAAAGTGCAGTTTAAATACCTCAACTAATTGATAAATAATACACGTTTGTTATTCAAGGGAGTTCTACAAATTGGCACCATACAAACTGCTAGACAACAAACTGCTCGACAAGCTATAAAAAATTATTTGGAAGGCTGGGTGGGTCAAGTGGCCGACACGACTTGGACCAACTGCTAGACCAGCTCAGGTATAGGAGTACAAAGTGATAGACTTGACCCACCTAGCCTTCCAAATAATTGTTTTCATTTTGTCTACCGGTTGGTTGTCTATCACATGGTCCAGCTCGTGTCGATCACTTGGTCCATGTCGTTTCTGCGTGTCTAGCAGTTGGTCTTTTTACAGATTTGTCCTCTCGTGTCGACCGCTTGGTTGTCTATCACTTTGTACTCCTATACTTGAGCTTGTCTAGCAGTTGGTCCAAGTCGTGTCGGCCACTTGACCCACCCAGCCTTCCAAATAATTGTTTTCATTTTGTCTACCGGTTGGTTGTCTATCACATGGTCCAGCTCGTGTCGATCACTTGGTCCATGTCGTTTCTGCGTGTCTAGCAGTTGGTCTTTTTACAGATTTGTCCTCTCGTGTCGACCACTTGGTTGTCTATCACTTTGTACTCCTATACTTGAGCTGGTCTAGCAGTTGGTCCAAGTCGTGTCGGCCACTTGACCCACCCAGCCTTCCAAATATTTTTTTTATAGCTTGTCGAGCAGTTTGTTGTCTAGCAGTTTGTATGGTGCCGGTCCGTGTCGTTTCTTCGTGTCTAGCAGTTTGCTGTCTACCACTTTGTCCTCTCGTGTCGACCACTTTGTTGTCTATCACTTTGCCTGCTCCCCTACAAATTGTTTGCTAAAAAAAAGGAGAAAACAATTTAATTTATTTAACCTTCGCTTGAGCACTCTTTAACACGGCTGTTTTCAATCCGACTTTCACACGAAGGGCGTCGTAGACATTATGAACACATTTATTTACGGCCAAAATTGATTACATTTAACGATGTTATTAATTTAGATACTGATAATATCTTTAAATAGTGACATCTATAGACATGACATGACTTGACGTATGAATACGTTGAAGTGGATCTACTAACATTTATAGCTGTCAAATAAGACTCTTCCTATAAAAAATTTGACTGTATTAACATATGACACCATCTAGCGATGCATGAGAGTGTGATCAACACCCGAGAATGCAAGTGTTCTATCTCCAAAATTGTTAAATTTGAGATATTTGGTGTTTACGTTTATTTAGAATGCATATGATTCACCTGCGGTTAAATTGAGACTACTATATAATTACTTAAGAAGATATAAACTCAAGTTGTCATCTAGTAACATTGGTTTTACACACAATGTCAAATTTCAATGCTTTTTTTACACAAAAGTTAAAAATTTGACATAGAACACTTGCATTCTAGGGTGACGTGATGCTAAGAAGTACCTCTCCTCCGGTAAGTGTGTGTGTGAGAGAGAGAGAGAAAGAGAGAGAGAGAGAGAGAACGGACAATCGCACGTCCTACAATACCCTCGTACTTCCAGAACTTTTATATTCCCATATTTTCCTGCGTGGACCCGCATTCAACGCGAGGAGAGACAAATGAAAGCCATTCAGATGCGTCGACTCAATTCTGAATAAAGGATATAGTTGGAAAGAATGCTCTCTCTCTCTCTCTACCTTGCGATTGTCGGTCGGTTTAATTGAAACCACCCACACGGGTTTATTTGAGAGGGAGGAGATCTTCTCACGTCTTTTGTTTTCATCATTATCTCTCGCCTGTCCTCGTGGCTGGAGGTGTAGAGCTATGTTGGACAAATTACGGCCCTGTCACGTTTTTTTTTTATGTGGCCCGCAAGATATAACTATTTATCTACAACTTGTTTTGTGTTGTTTTTTTTGGTTAGCAGTGCGTCTTACTACTAGTCCAGAGTGATAGGGATGAGGAAGGTAAAACTTGAGAAAATGTATCTCTATTTTCGTGGAGGGAGAGCGGTAAGCCATTTAGAAAAAAAAATAATCCCTTAGTACACCCTTACGAGACTCTAACTTCGACCTTGCCGTCACCAGCAAATCACATCATATGAGCCTGACGTTTAGTCTGCGTGCTCATAGATGATTCGATCATATTGCTCACCGGTGACCGATAGGCTCCTATGTCTGGAATCGAATTCAGTCTAGTTGCGCTGAAGTAGTTTTCACACACACACACATATATATATATGCTATTGTGAGGGCACATCTTATAAATTCCATCTTACTCATCCTTTTCCCATTATTATAAATATGTGGATAATTTGGGCTGTAATAAACGCGATGCGCATAGAAATAGGTAGTTAGTTTTAAACCTGACAAATATTAAAAAATAATAAAATTGTAACGCTCTTTTTAAATAGAGACTATTTCGCAATCTATAAGGAATTGTTAGTATTTACATGAAAATCCGACAGTAATTCCTCTAATGGGTTTCCCCTTCGTGTTCAACAACACACGCACGCACCACGCGTGTCATTTGTTTATCTTGGCCCTCTCCACTCTAATATTCCTCACGTGTATTCACAACGGGTCTTGTGAATACAAACAAGAATGATTACTGGACTGTAATGAACATGGTACTTACATGTGTCAGGCACGAGCCTGGAATTGGACGAGAGGAGCATTACATGGCACGTACTCGTGGTCGAGTGGTCAGGGAGCCCGTAGACAGGCCTCGCGCTATGCCTGTTTGACTATAGGTATTGCTGGATTCGTGAAAATGAGATGTTACTTTTATAGTCCGTAGACGATAACTTTGGCCTTACCCTCTCTTTGGTAGTCAAATGGTCCGTCGCTCTCGCAATAGACTGGACTGCCTATGACGTGGAGGTTTGGGATCAAGTCCCGGGGATGTATTCTTGAGTACTTTCAAAGCTATATCGTATGGTTTTACCATTTAACTTTGCTAAGAAAACCATATGAGATGCTCGAAAATGCACTTAAGAATACAGACACCGATCAGGTGTACTGAGTTATTTTCCATCCTCCCGCCACGCAAATGTGGGTACACGCCCTCATATTCAGCCTTACTTGTCCATATCCCACTGACCTAATTAATACATACGTATAATCCGATCACAAGCGTTATTTTTAACCATCCTTTTAAATTGATCAACCTTCTAATGATCACAGTTTTAAATGTGATTCTCGACAATTATTGTATGATAAACATAGTTGAAATTTTCTAAGAATTTAAAAGTGACACCTCAACACGGGAATCGAACCTGGGACCTATGCAATCCCGTACAATTATAATAATTGTATAAATGGCTGCAATAAGCCAACTACCGAGTCGAAGATGGCCGCGTTATCTGCTAGCTCGTGATCTTAATAAAATCACACATTTGTAGCCGACGATTTCCACACGACCATCATAGACTCTGCCTTAAAATATGAGTGAAGAATGACCCTGGGCACGGGATGAATCCTGGATAGCTCAGTGTTAAGAGCATTGGCGTACTAAGCCACAGGTCCCTGATTCGATTCCCCTGTTGAGGTGTCATTTTTCAATTTTCACAATATATCTGATGGAGTAATCCTCACTAAAATGCATAAATAATAGTTTTGGCTATTTGATTCATAGTTGACATGTGAATATTGGCTACTCTACAATTAATATTATATATTCTAAAATATATATTTTTATGGCGTTTTGACTTATCCTGCTGTACAACACGTATCATATAAAATGGCCACATTAATTGGTGAAATAAGATCAATAGCTAGACCAAGTCAAATGAGTTTACGTTTGGTTGAAGCAAGAGAATTAATACAACCAGAGTCTTGTCAGTGAGCTCACCTGAGTTTATATCCTAAATGGTAGCGAAACAAGAAGCCTAATAAATTACCGAGCACTATATCCCCCCCCCCCCCCCCCCCCCC
>CABFVZ010000546.1:289743-359824 GCA_902151445.1 Timema monikensis | reverse complement strand
TTTTTTTTTTTTTTTACGATTTGGTCAGTTAGATTATTTTAATCGTTTAGTTATATGTAGACTCAAATATTGTTAACAAGGTAAGTGACATGAAAATTTAGAATACTTTAGCCGCAGTAATTAAATGATTTACAATTGAACTTTTATAGTTAATATATTTATTTTCTTAATAAAAAAAGATAGATTTTGTCTCACTATAAGCATTGATCAAAAAAACATTACTAAGATGCGAGCTACTCTCGTACAATATGTCTGAAGTAAAATAATTGATTCTTGGTGAGAGAAGAGCAAGGTTAGCTTATGTTAGTCTAGAACTGCACAATCTAGAGTCAATTCACGGTTTTACTAACTGACAGCTATCATCATCATCATCATCATCAACTGTTTCCAGCCTGTGGCCTGGTCAGTTTAGTGAAATTACTTCATCTTTCTGTATCCTTCCACCATTCTTCCCTTTTCTCTTGTACACTTTCTGTTATCTTCTCCTTCCATCTCTTTCATGGCCATCTTCAAACTTAAATCCCTTAGCTTCCACTTTCTTATTCTCTCTTACATTCATTGTCCCTGTTTCTGCTGCATTTGTCACAATAGGTACAAAGTATGCCCTGTACAACATTTCCCTACACTTCAAGGACACTTCTTTTCTTCATAGCTGATCTCTTACACAGAACAACTCTCCCTTCTGTTCTATTCTCGTTAGATCCTCTCTATTTCCACCTTTCTCCTCAATCACGCTTCCAAGATATTTTATATTCCATACTTTTATTATATCTACTCCAGCCAACTTTATAGCTTTACTAGGCCTTATCCTCTTCTTTGTCACTACCATCACTTCACACTTTACCATGCTAATTTTCATTCCACACTCTTTCATGACCTCATTCCATTCCTGCAGTTGTTCCTGTGCTTCCCCCCCTCCCCCCCATAGAATCAAGTCATCAGCAAACATCATGGCTTTCTTTCCCGAGTTTTCCTGCCACTTTATTCATGACCATTTCTCTTATCATTAATTACAAATGTTATTGGTGAGAAGGCATTCTCCTGATTCACTCAACTTTTTATTTGGAACCACTCTGTTTCCCCATTCTCCATCCTAACACAGCTCATGTTATCTTTATACATGCTTTTCATTCTCATTACAACTACTCTTTCCACTTCGGCTTCCTCCATCGCTATCCAAACTTTATTTATACCCACGCTATCATATGCTTTGGATATAAATAAAGTAAAGGCAGCGCGACCAATACTACTTCCCTAGCATTATTGTATAATTAGATATTTTGAAACTTAATAAAAGATCAAAATATGTTAGTAAAAAATAAATAGCATTATATTCACACTTGAATCTTCTTATAACTGGCCATCACCAAAAAATAAGTATATTTTTAAAACTTAGAAGAAAAAGAGCCATACAAAATATTATTTTCAAAACTAAACGTTTTTATTTCGTAAACAAATTCCCATAAACACAACCAAACACCTTTTGTATGACGTCATCAACGACCTTCGTTTCGTCTAGTTCAGCATCTTAATTTGTGAAGAGAACACAGACTTTTAAAAGCTTTCGTTTGAAAAGCATTTCCAAGTGAACTGCAGATGCCGCTTCAACAAAAAAGAAAAATTCAAACGGTTATTTTCATATGTCCATGTTTCCTTAATGTAAACACCTGTTAACAGAAAAAAACTTATGACCAACAAATTGTTTGTTGGGAAAGCTTTGACTGCTGAAAGTGACAACTCAACACATGGTCTTGCTGATCATAATTATGATTTGGCGAATGAATACATAGTTTTGCTAGCTATCACCACCCCTTCTATCTCGTAAGCCCTACCTATACCTCGGGACTAAGGCGTCACTCTCGTGTTGGACTGAACTGTCTATGACGGGGAGATCGGGGTTCGGATCCCGGTCGTGTGTACTGAAGGTGGTTTCCCTTGAATGAGTTTCACTTGCCCTCCGCACAAATGCGGTTACACTTACTCTAAACCCAGCCTTCCTCATCCCTAACATATTAGCGTAATTAGTACATATGCGTATAGTCCGAACGGGTAGTAAGACGCGATGGTAAAAAGAATACTTGAGCGGACCGGGACCTTGTACTTGTTTCAGACACCATCATAAGCACCAAGTGCCGACTGTCGGAGAAGAAGCACCTCCATCACCACCACCAGCAACAACAGCAGCAACCGGTGCAGACAGACCCGTTGCCGCCGACAGCGGTGACGCTCAAGAGCGCCGTCCAGAAGAACGAGCAACCCAAGCAGCAGCAGCAACAGCAGCAGGTGGCAATGCGAGCGGTTGGTTGCGCAGAACTGGAGGACCTCATCCACCTTCCAGGGCCACTCACGGAGGACGCCGTACTCAAGTGTCTGCAGGCCAGATTCTGTGCGTCGCACTTCTTCGTGAGTCATTTGTTTATATTGCATCTTATTCTTAGATGCACATAAAGAATGATTGGGGGAGGTTCCAATAACCATCGCCTACTCGCACCCCGTCACCTCCCTTTTTGATGCACGTGCGAGGGAGAGTCGATAGCCAATACTACCTCCTTCCTCCCCTCCCCCACATACACGCACCAGTAATTATATGTTATGGCCTATGGGAACGAGAGGATGTGCAGTAGCAACGCGGTAGAAGGAACAGTATCTGATTTATACATCGTGTCATGTGATCTGAAACTGTTATTTTTGTAATACAATGTCAATACCCATATTATAATAATAATTATAATAATAATAATAATAATAATAATAATAATAATAATATTCACACCAGGGGTTGAATGTTCTAAGTAAGGATGTGGCATCAAAAGAAAAGTATCAATATTGTACTCATTTAAGCTATTGGAAGAATATTATCGATATCGTACTATAATCGAACGAAAATTATTGATAACAGTAAATATCGGTATCGAAATTTTAATCTGAAAAAATATATTTTTTATCAAATAATAATTTCAACTTTAGCATAATAATAATAATAATAATAATAATAATAATAATTATTATTATTATTATGATTTAACCATATTATAGTATATTTAGGTCTATCGCGTCTATGGTATGTGTTGGATCTTAGAAGGTATGATAGATAGTATTGTGAAATGGATATTATAAAATGTTTTGTCATATCAACTTTCAAAATGTCTATTAGATAATGGAAAGTTATTTAATAGCTAATTATGATTAGTGATATATTCTTTTCAATCTATTTTGTACCCTTCTTTAACCATAGTAAACATTTAATCCAAACATGAATGAAGATAACGAAAAAGGTCTTTCTTTCGATATCAATCCGCTACCAGAGTGTGAATACTAATATCAGTAAAAGTATCAGAAAAAAAAGTATTGAGTAAAAAATATACTAGTATCAATACTTTTTTCACATCCCTAGGTCTAGCGCGTAACTAATTCGGTTAGATTGGATTGTTGATGACAGGGAGATCGAGGCTCGGATTTCAGTTGGATGTACCAGGAGTGATTTTTCCTAAATGGTTTCCCACTCTCCCTCCATACACATGCAAGTACATTTCCTCTAAAACGCTACCTTCCTCATCCCTACTAGTATAGTTAATATATGTGTATAATCCAGCTGGTTTTAAAATGCGGTGGAGAAAAACCCAACTAACAATATAGTAAAATGTTGACTACAAAAATGTTTGTATTTTCATAAACCCCTCTTCCCACCAGAATCCTACTACAGTTTAGCTCAGGGGTCGGCAACCTTTTTGTCTCCCGATCGACTCATAAACTTATCAAAGGTCCTGAAATCACTCATTGGTTTTCCTCCTGACGTTTGCTTCTTTTTTAAGTCCATACCTTTCATATTTATTCCTTAAAACCAACTTTGCTCAAGTACTTATGTCTCTGCCATTCTAGAATAAAATATAGAGTAAATAAAATGTATTTTTTTTATGGCCAATCAAGGATATTTTGGTCACACTCAAGTATTATTATTATTATTTTGAAAGCACTTGATATATTTGTTAGTTTAAAAGACTTAGGGGTCGACTGAATTTAATTATAGAATTGACTGGTCGATCATGATCAACCAGTTGCCGGCCTTTGGTTCACCCACCTTGTCAGGCTTTTATTTTATTCAGTCATTCCATTTCTGATTGGCTGACGTTTGTCAGGAACAGTCAAAAATAAGAATAAACTTGTGAAAAACAACCCCCCAAAAACATTCCTACACCACTTTTAATTGATTAACTTTGAGACACATATATGTCTCATAACATGCTGTTTAATTTTCAATAGTCAGTTAAATAATTTGATATCAAAAATTAAATAAATAAAATTGACAAATATAATACAATAAAAAGCAAACAAATCAATTTAAAAATAATATCAAGAATTATTTTTCTTAATAAAATATGTTGTCTCTATAATATTTTACGATATCAAAGGTTGGGACATTATATTACAGCATCACTTTTTATGAACAGTAAAATATTCAGATGTGCGTTATCAGTTTTAAAAATCTGTTTCTCATTAATTTCTAACCAAATTAAATGTGATGATCAAGCTCATATTCTGAAGAGAACCATTAAAGCTACCAATTATTATTGGGACAAGATCTCTTGGTTAACCTGCAGAGGTCCTATCGCTAATACCTACTCTTTAGCGGTCCTAGACACGGCAAGCTGCTTAGTTGAACAAGCTCAGTGTCGCACATCTCTTTTTAAGAAATCCAATCAACTCACACTAAAAAACAACAACTTGACATTGAATAACCTTGAGAGGTGGTAACTCCGCTAGGGAAGGATGTTTCATAGAACAGATCTTGATGACTTGACAAAATAACTTTACAAACGATCTGATGCCGGCAGAGGTACACCCTGATTTTGGTTAAAAGAACAGTAGAGAAAATTCATACATATTTCTTTGCGGCCAATATTGCAAACATTTTTCTATTGATTTGTGTTATTTTATTGGTATTGATAATATATATTAAAAGTGAAAGCTGCGGATAACATGACTTGATGTATGAATATATAAAAATGGTCTTAGTAACTGAAATAACTAACTTCTACTCTACTTTCTACTATCACACTATAAAGATACACACAAACTGGGACGCGGTGAGCAGAGGAGAAGCCCTTGGCACAGGTTTTACATCCACAGAACTCGAAAAAAACATTGTCTCAGCAAACTACGATGGAGATCAGAATCTAGCTTGTCGTATTATCTCTGCTAATAAATTAAATTAACATGTGAGGGACGTGACTCATTCTCTACCGAGTGACAACGTTGAGAAATTTCACCTGACAATACCCGGAAGTGACCGAAGAGAGACGAAGATAACATATTTTTGCTCGTCGCGTGACGTGGAGAGACGGCGGGAAGAAACATCGCCTGGTTGCTCTCAAGACTTCTCTCGCGACAGCTCCTCTCCTCTGCATGCGTCGCCCCAGTACGCGGGCTTCCATTTGATTATATGCAAATCTCTCTGGTGGAAAACAAACTTCTTTCCTGCGCCTTGTTCTCCTCGCCTCAGTGTGCATGTACCATAACTCAGCTGTGGCCATGTAGGCTTGGGACGCACGTTCCAGTCAAATGTGCTGTAGGTTGTGTTTTTCAATCATGTAGTTTACCAGAATTCCTTCACACTAACGTTGATGTATTTATTCAAACCTAGTCAGACACCTTAGCTCATTCGGTAGTGTGTCTGTATACTGAGCCAAGGGTCCCGAGTTCTATTCTTGGAATGGTTGAAAAATGTATCATTGATCTCTGTTCCACAGTAAGGAATTAACGGTTGGGTGGTTATGTCTGTTCTTGATTTAAGTTAGTTCTAAGTCATGTGATGGTATAATAAGTTGGTTCAGAAAATGCACACTAAATACTTCCATTAGTAATAATTAGACATTTATCTATTTAATTCTGGTAAAAAAACACCTCAGTACACATACTAAGGTTTTGACACCAGCTTCTAGAATCAGGGATAGACGACACACAAGCTTTGTGAACGATTCTATCAGGTTTTTTGTGTGCACCCCTTCTTAACATCCATACAGGCTGAACGCATATTTAGAGAAATATAATAGGGCTGAGTAAGCTAATATTGAGATAAAGTGTACCTACATTTGAGTGGGTAGACTAAAGGAAACCATTTAGGAAAAAATACCTGGGGTTTGAACCTCAGCCGTCCCCATGACCAGCTAATCAGTTAAAACAAGACTAACGCTTTTGCCCGTCCACCCATCCACCCACTGTCTATGCGAAACATGCTCAAACTCTTTAAATAAAATATAATATATTCTTAGCTAAATATTACCCAACAGGGTTTTTCTATCAAGGAACTAATATTAAGAGCAGCCAGACTCGGCCAAAGCGGACTGTACTCACTGTAGTTAATTTCACTGTCAGAACAAAAACAATATTTTGGAACACACTGTACCTCATACATTTCTTTGGCCAGGTAAAACCGGTTTTAATATATGCAGCGCAAGCTACTGACCCTTTAGCCTCCTCATTCCATTCCAAGATTGAGTAAAACAAAAATAATAAATAAATACAACAAAAAAATATTACTTGGTTTGCCTACATGGCCCATAGTCTAGTCTCTATTTGCATTTACAACTTTTTACTGTGACAAGTTCACCAAAATTTGGGATACTTATAACAGAAGGTCTCTTAAAACTTTTAACTATTACTATTAAATTATCTTTTTCCTTTTTTTTTGTTTGGAATTGAATTTGCAATCACAAATCACCAGAATTTGTCAATATATTTTACAGAGCCTCAAGGAAGGGCTGAAAGGTTGAAAGAAAGGACATGTTTAATGTATTTTAAAATGGAAAACGATGTAAATGTAAACCAACAGAGGTTTTTAAGAGCTCGTCTTAGCTTATGGATAAATCTTAACCTAAGTGAGTAAAACAGCAGTAACCTGAAATCTCCAATAAAAAATAGAAGAATTAAGGCTAGTGAAACAATTTTACCATATTAAAAAAATACAATAGAGTTGAATTTAAAAAAATAATTAAATAACTAACCTAATCCAAATTTCAGTTGTCAATTAAAAAATTCTGAAAACTAGACTTCAATGCGATTTCTGATTGGAGCTTAGTTGTGTATCTAATTTCCTGTTTAATTAGTATATATATATGATTTTAAGAGTGTGTGCCATCTATATATACATAATAACTAAATAACTAATTTTTTAATGGGATTCTAAGGAACATTAACAAATGTTATAACTTCCTTACTTTATGCATTACCTGGTAGGAACTCGAAAGTTCATTGCCACACTTACAAAAGTATGCCACTATTCCATTCTTGAGCTAGATCTATCCAGTCCACCTCATTACACTCAATCTCTTTAAGGTCCATTATAATGTTTCCCTTTCATCTGCGTGTAGGTCTTTCCAATGGTCTCTTTCCATAGGGTTTTCCACTCAATACCCTGAACACAGTTCTAGATTCTTCCATTCACTTTGTATGACCGGCCCACCGTAATCTGTGAGATTCAATAATCATAAAAATGTATTGTGATGAATATTGTAACTCATCATTATGTAACTTACTCTAATCCTTAGTATCTTCATTCTTTTTTGGACCAAAGGTAAGAGACCATATTTCACAATCATAGAAAAGAGCCAGTAAAACTCTTGTTTGGTCATTATTGCTAGTTAAAATTGTTCCTAAATATTTAAACTAATTAACCCTCTCAAATGGTATGTTCGCAGTAATCTCTGAATTATCGTTCCAAATCTGTGCTCTCTGTGTGATCATATAATCAGTCTTTTCAGCGTTCACTTCTACATTTCTACATTCTTGTAACATTTTTTTTTTACTTTTGCCCAACAAAACCAAATCATCCCCATATCCTAATAGTTGCAGTGTACAGTTTAGTGTCAACCCTTCCCTACTCTTTTGCATTAGCCTAATAGCATATTCTAAGGCTGGATTTAAAAGTAACGTTTCAACACATTATGAATTTCGAAAGTATCTGAAAAGTGACATCCAACCCATACCTTGCCATGTATATCAATCAAACATACCTCACTTAGCTTGACAAGTTTACTGGGTATTCCAAAAACTTGACTAAAATTTAAATAATTTGTTTCTTTTAACTGAATCCTACGACATTTTAAAACATATGTATAATGGATGTACTATCATGTTATACTGCCAATTAAAAAAAAAAAATATTTGCCGAATAGTAAAAGTTGATCTGTTGTTGATCTATTTAATTGAGATCCACACTGGTGATCCCAATTACTTTCTCAGTATGTAGTATCAAGCTCATTATAAATAGGTT
This sequence comes from Timema monikensis, assembly GCA_902151445.1. Taxonomy (NCBI): domain Eukaryota; kingdom Metazoa; phylum Arthropoda; class Insecta; order Phasmatodea; family Timematidae; genus Timema; species Timema monikensis. The sequence goes on along the minus strand of CABFVZ010000546.1, from coordinate 351,555 downwards.
AGGTAAAATTGTATAGCATGTTGGTAGTAGTGAGATACCTCTATAGTTATTGCACTCTGCTTTATCTCCCTTTTTGAAAAGGGATATTATTATACTCTCCTTTCATTCTTATGGTAATACATCATAGCTGCATATGGAAAATATCAATTTATGAGTTTATATATAGTACTAACACTTCACCACCTACCTTTATTAACTCTGCTGGAATTGAATCTATTCACGGAGCTTTATGATTCTCTAACTTCTTAATAGTGTCTTTGACTTCACATATACTTCGCTCTGAGACTAGTGGTTCAGCAGTATGGATTTTGATAACCTCACCCAATCAGTATCCTTCATGAACATTCAAAATATGTATTCTGAAGTGCTTGCTCCATCTACTCAAAATCTCGCTTGTGTCTGCCATCAGATTACCATTCTCATCTTTCACTAAATTACCCCTAGACTATTAACATAAGTACTAGTAGCACATTATTATGATTGGAATAATTTTCAGTTTATATATATATTTCATATCATATATAATTAAAAAAATTAATATACCACTTTTCTTGAAATATAAATGTATATTTTATTTGTGGAAGAATACCAATTCGTTATGTTTCAAATTAACATGGCTTACTGGAGTAAGATGCATGCCTTTTGAGATAAAATATAGATGTGTTTAAAGTATGAAGACAACACACGCTTGTATTTGTAAACGCTCTTCTTATTTCATACTTGTTAGCAATTATATAGTGCTATATTTGTTAGATTATAAGTGCATATTATATATAATCTCTAGTATTACAACTTAAAACAAAGATTAAAAAATAGCTTTTATACATTAACTTTAATAATCCTTCTGATTTTAATGTGCAGTTTTAAAAATTATATTTAACTTAGACTAGAAAAGTGCTCTTAGATATATTTTTTGGATTTGTTGCATTGTTTTTACATCACAAAATAAGAATTTACTTGCATTTAAAATTAGTAAAATCATGGTAAGTATTTATGATTCCACTGTAACCAAATATTTGACGGAGATAGATATGCATCACCAAGAATGAAATCAATTGGTATAAAGTGTTTTATGCATAATTACTTATGGACACATGTATGTGGGGTCCTCATATTGGCATACAGTTTGGGGGTCCCTCACAATCCCATGTAAATTATATTATAGCTTGTATAAGGAAAGGTAATAATTAAGCAACTGTTTTGATAACTAAATGATCATTGGGGATTTTCCAAGTAAACTTTTCAAGCCTCAGCAGGATTTATATTTTCAATTTAAGCTGCACACCCATCAATCTATTTTCACCTAATTGTTTCATGTTCGAAAAACATTATTGTAGGCTCAAAACAAGAAGGCATATACAATGGAAACTTATAAGTAATTTTTTGTTTCTTGTGGGGATTTCTGGGGGTTCCTGGAACGATGGCCCTTATCATCCCTTCGTACATTGGGCACCATGCACAGTTATTCAAGAAAACATCTAATATAAACCGTTCTAATATGTGGTTCTTTGGGGACCAGTAAGAGTGCATATATCAGAACTAAATGATTTGTGGACTTAACTGTTCCAAAACGAGGTGTAAGGGAAGATTAAGTTTTTCAGTAAAGTATCTTTGTTTTTTATAACAAGCATGCAATAAGAAACCCTTCATTTACCCTGAAAGGTAGCAATCTACTTTTTCTTGTCTCACTATGTTACAGCTTGTATGATAGAGCCATATTGTAGAAAATCAAGGTAAGACTGTACATCTTTTTAAGTTATGTAAACATTTTAAAGACACCTATCGAACACAACATCAACTTAAATACGAAAATTTGTGTACAAACAATTTAGGTTGTATTAATTTGAGTGTGACTTTCTTTTTTTTAGACCAATGTTGGTCCGATCTTGTTGTCGGTAAACCCATACCATGACGTGGGTAACCCGCTAACCCTGACGAGTACCCGTGGGGTGGCGTTGAGCCCCAAACTCCTCAAGGTAGTTCAAGAGGCTGTACGACAACAGTCAGAGACTGGATACCCCCAGGCCATCATCCTCTCAGGTTGGTCACATCTCCTGCATGAAAATATAACACAGACAAATGAGAGGTAGTTAAAAAACACTTGATGATTTTTAAAGTTTGATTTTCATAACATTAACTAAATATGTATTTTGACTTTCTAAACATTTTATATCAGTAGTGATTCATAGTGTCGTTTGGTGAGGCTGTAGGGCTGCCATCTCTCCCAAAATAAGTTGGGGGTCATTTCCAGTGGTGTCGTCAAGGAGTCTCTGCCCCAAAATTACTTTTAAACATTGAATGCCTCGTAAAGGTACTTCCAAGTTTTGTATGATAATTTGTATATGTGTGTAAAGATTGTAGTTACTAAAAATATTTGCGAATAACATTTGACAGATCAGACATTGAATTAATTTTAATATTTTGAGATGTTAAGTTTTATTTTTATTAAATTTAAAAAATTATAAATTCTCACATATCATAATCATTTCCGAATATTAGTGGCGCCAAAAGTATACTTAGGTACAAAAGGACTAGCGAAGCATTAATTTTTAATTGTAGAACGAAAGAGTGAGAATACATATTCAATCAGTATTATTGTGAAATAATGGGATTTTTTGCATCCTCAAAGCCAAGCCTTTTTTATGAAGACGATCAATAACAAACCACGTGAAATATAGGACAGCCCTTCAAAATATGAGACTGCTGGTGGCACTAGACTGGACCTCAAACTGATGAGGTGGTATTGAAAATTGCTCATCATTGTATTTTTTATAGTAAAGCAATAGGCATAGATATTTACTACTTTGTATATTGGACAATGTGTGTGGTTGGTAGAATAGGTAGAGGCAGGGTACAATATTTATACTTACAATCTTGACAAGGTATAACACAGCTACATGTGTGAGTGAGTATTTTTAAGAGATAAGGCCTTGGAATCTTCAAATCCTTATATATATATATATACGCGCGCGCACACACACACATACAAGATTCAAAGAGTCGAGAAAATATCAAATTCAAAATTTGAAAAAATATATGTATCCTACATATAAATTTTTGTTTGGAATTTGTTTTGAGCCACCTGTATTGATGTTATAGCTCAATATATTTGTAGTAGAAACTTATAAACTATGCCTTAAACCATCGGTCGACAACCTGTGGTCCATGGGCCGAAGTCGGCTATCCAACTAATTCTATCTAGCCCGCATAAGATATAGCAAACAAACAATCAAACAATCGTGTTAATAAAAATAGACTAATAAATAATTAGTAAATACTATATGATATATATAGTAATCACTAATTATTTATTAGTCTATTTATATATATAGTTGAAATGTTTTGCTAAATCTTTTTTTTTCTAACCGGCCCACCAATTTTTTTTTAAAACCTATATAGCTCACGACGTTGAAAAGGTTGTCGACCCCTGATTTAGACCATTCATTTTCCACTTAACTGAATGCATGAATGTTTTAGAGAACAAATTATAACAAAAAAATTTAACATTCTTTTTTCTATTTCTTATAAAACTTAAAGATTAATGTATAAACTTCTTATATTTACTATGTTTTTTAATATTCTGATGCAAGATTTAGATTTGTAAAATAGTCGATTCGACCCATTTCCCGTCTTTATTTAATGTTATTTGTTTCCACAGGTACAAGTGGCTCAGGAAAGACATATGCGTCTATGTTATTGTTGCGCCAACTGTTTGATGTGGCGGGGGGTGGACCGGAGACTGATGCTTTCAAACACCTCGCAGCTGCGTTCACCGTCCTGCGTTCTCTCGGCAGTGCCAAAACAGCCACTAACTCAGAATCTAGTCGAATAGTATGTACCAAAGCGTTATTGAATAATTTAGGTCCACTCACATTGGTTATTTTATTTAACAGGATTTTCTGTTTAGTATTACTTTCTAATAGAAGTCTTCCAAGAATATACAAGCCTGTAATACCATAGACAGTTTTAACATAAATGTCGAACCCTGGTGTCTGGACAGGAATACTATAGCAAAATCAAAGTAAATAAACTTCAATGAGCAAATACTTGGTTTAATCCTGAAATACTACTAACACAGTGATACCTGGGTCAAATTGTTGAGGTCACAGCCCTTGTAAATAGGTTTGAAGGGGTGTGGCAAGGATTTTAGGAAAATATTTAAATGAGGGAAAAGTAGTAAAGGTGGGGAAAAAACTAGAAGAACACACTATGAAACAGTTCTCGGAAGTATTGAGTGTTAAAAAAAAATAATCTGGGGAGAGCCATGTACCTTAAAGGTTGGATAAGTCTGTAGCTCCCTTCAGCGACACTAGATTTATAATGAATTTGCGCCTCACTGTACAGCACAAATGGATTTGCTCTTGTTTTAATTTCAACAATAGTATTTATTTGCAACTACAATGAAATCATAGGCCTATTAATAATTATAATAATAGTTATAATAACAAAATATAAAATTATTTGTTTGTCTGTGTCTTTTAAAAGGGTCACTTTATTGAGGTACAGGTGACAGATGGTGCCCTGTATCGAACCAAAATCCACTGCTATTTTTTGGACCAAACTCGGGTTATAAGACCTCTCCCAAATGAGAAGAACTATCACATCTTCTATCAGATGTTAGCAGGGCTCACACAAGATGAAAGAGGTATGTACACGAATAAATATTAAGGTTATATTTTAGTTTTAAAAGTAAAAAAAAAAAAACTTTGTTTATTTGAAAAATCTAAGTTCTAGTGGTCAGTAAGTTGTCGACACCTCGCCTCTGCTGTCAAGGAATTTAAGACTCAGAATAGACAGAACAATAATTTTACCAGCTGTTCTCTAAGGGTGTGAAACGTGGTCTCTTACTTTACATAATGAAATAAAAAATAGGGTGCATAAGGAGATATTTGGTTCAAAAAAGGATGTCAGGGTCACTGAGGAGTGAAGGAGGTTACATAATTATGAGTTTAATACCATGTACTCATCACAATACATTGTTGGGATAATCAAGTCTCGTAGATTATGGTGAGCAGGACATGCAGAGCAAATGGGAAAATCTAGGACCATATTCAGGGTGTTGTCTGGGGGCAAATTCAATGGGCAATGACCATTGGGAAGACCTAGACGCAGATGGGAGTGTAACATGTCACTGGATTGTAAATAAGTTAAAATGATATTCTTTAAGTTTTTTTAATCCACTGCTTCTTACTACCCATCTGGGCTGTTCACATTTTTATCACGTTTCTTACTACTCATCTGGGCTGTTCACATTTTAATCAAAGAGATTGGGTAGGGATGAGGATTGAGAAAGGCCAAATTTATAGGAAATGTACCCATTGTGTGGAGTGAAAGTGAGAAACCATTTAATAAAAACTAATGTTGACACACCCGGCCGAGAATCGGATCCCTACCTTCCCGTCACTGGGAAATCAAACAAGATGAGCCTGAAATTTACCTCCCTTGCCTATCGATGCAGGTCTCCACTAAAAATAAATAAAGATAAAAACCACCTATTGATTTTAAAAATAAGAAAAATTATAATGTTTATAAATAATGATAAATGCAGACTATGGGAGAGTTACAGCATTTGTTAGATAAGAGCTTAGGCCTATTTGATTTGTCTTATCCATTGAATCTAACTGATTCAAATACGTGTATAATATTCCACTCAATATTTCTAAGATTTGCTTCGGTGGTCTAAGTCCTAATAGTCCAATAGACTAGACTGCTGCAGAAAGAGAGATCAAGGTTCAATCCTGGTCAGGTGTACTGAGCCTGGTTTTTCCTAAATGGTTTTCCATTCTCCCCCTCCGCATAAATATGGGTACACTTCCTCTAAATTCAACCCTAAATTTCCCTAATACATTACTATGAAAAGAAGAACACAGTTCACACTTTATCTTACTGCCATTGAACAAAGAGGTAATGGTCGATTTTCTTTAAGCTAGGCAACCATTACCTCTTTGTTCATTGACTTAACACATTACTGTAATTAGTACATAGGTGTATAACTCAAACGGGTAGTAAAATGCTGTGACAGCAAAAAACAAAAACAAACAAAAATTCTTAAAATTAGTATAAACAAATGATTTAATACACGGTTTCGTGTGTGCCACTATACTTGACTGGCCTGAAAGACTACAGCTCAACTCAAGGTTATAGCTACCAGGGAGGTCCCTCGGAGTAACTATTGTCTCACCTACACAAGGAACTATTCATAAAAAGTTCCAATGATAAATTGAATTAAATAAAGGCATTGACAGAATTACATTGAAGCTGATTTTTATGTCTTAAAAAATGTAATAAAAAACCATTAGTAGCATATGGTTAGTTCTAGTATACCTTTACAATAATAGAGAGCGTATGGAGTGGTAGTTGTTTGTTTTTGTTCTTGGCAAGATATGTTGTATAGTTTCTGAGCAAAGTTTACCTACATTAACATGGGGAATATAGGCAAACGATTCACATCTTCTTCACTTGTGGGAACTAATTGGTGTTGAGTCATTGAAAACCTCCGATTCCCCATTTCTCTTGCCCTTTGGCATTCAATAAAAGCGAAGGTTTAATCTAGGGTGCTCCTATCCCCAACATGCATTTGTAGATACACCCCTGTATAAACCCTCTGCTGAGCACATATTTTTGGTTCATTGTGGTTTCTCATGCTATTTAAATACAAGCACCAAGGGTATTGTTGGGTCGTTTGGATACAAGCACTAAGGGTATTGTAGGGTTGTTTAGATTCAACCACTTATGGTATTGTTGAGATGTTTATACACAAGCACCAATGTTATTGCTGGGTTTAGATACAAGCACTAATGGTATTGTTGAGATGTTTAGACACAAGCACCAATGTTATTGCTGGGTTTAGATACAAGCACTGATGGTATTGTTGGGTTGTTTAGATACAAGCACTAATTGTATTGTTGAGATGTCTAGATACAAGCACTAATGGTATTGTTGAAATGTGTAGATACAATCATTAATGTTGAGATGTTTAGATACAATCACTAATTATATTGTTGAGATGTCTAGATACAAGCACTAATGATATTGTTGGGTTGTTTAGATACAATCACTAATGTTGAGATATTTAGATACAAGCACTAATGGTATTGTTGAAATGTGTAAATACAATCATTAATGTTGAGATGTTCAGATACAATCACTAATTATATTGTTGAGATGTCTAGATACAAGCACTAATGATATTGTTGAAATGTTTATATACAATCACTAATGTTGAGATGTTTAGATACAAGCACTAATGTTGAGATATTTAGATACAAGCACTAATGGTATTGTTGAGATGTTTAGATACAAGCACTAATGGTATTGTTGCAGTGAAGTTGAATCTGGAAGGCTACTCCCCTCATAACCTCAAGTACCTGCAGTGTGGAGACACGAGGCAAGATGAAGCTGAGGATGCTGCAAGGTTTCAAGCATGGAAGGCATGTTTAGGTGAGCAGCTCTCAAACTCTATTCTACTCTCACTCTTTAAGGCAATTGGCCCTTTTCATTTGGCGTGGAAATGTAGAGCCATGGGAACAAACAACTATTTTCAAGAATTTTTATTGTTTTGCAATTTTCTTTTCGGAAACAGTTTGTTCAAGAATAGAAACATGTTGATTTTTTTTTACTTTTTATACACACACCACCTCTACATATAATTTTAACAGTGATCAAATATCAATAATTTTGACATTTTTGAATAGAAAACTGCCGTCTGCATAGCAAAAAAATAAGAAAATGTAGCACCTAATAATCATTGATGCATTATCTTAGAAGAGGTTTTGATAATATTACTATAAAAATTTCACTCGTTCTCGAGAAAACTGATATTTCCAAACATATGATTTTTTCGCAAGACCTGTCTGGTAGCTAGCGCCATCAACTTTTTCCATGATCCATCTATCCTTGTTGGCGTGGAAGGATACTTTGGTTGATTGTGAAGCCACGCCATCCTTTCAACCTCCCGCTGAACACCAACTGAATAACATTGAATCTGATATACTTAACATCAGAAGTAATTTCTTATTAAACTTGTTTTTATTACCCCTTGGTTAGATCTAAGTTAGAATATGCAAGTGTTGCTTGAGATTTCATTCCACTGACCCTCTCAGGTTGGGAAATGTACAAAGAAAATTTGTCACTGCGTGCTATGTTAAATTCTTTACTAACCGGATTTATTACGATTATGACAGAATTCGAAATCTTTTATGGCTCCAAACTCTCTTCTCGCGTGGACTTTATTGTGATGCCCTCTTTGTTTTTAATATTTTCTATAGCAAAATTTCTTGCAAATTTGCCCTTGATCATGTTCATATCCCTTTTCGGACTTCTTGTAATCCAAAACTATTTTTTAATAATAGCTCTTATATATAGGTCGTTATATCATATCCATAGCGCCAATTCTAGATTTGTCGAATTAGAATTCTATCATAAAAGTAAAGCTAAGCTCATAGAGTTATTTAAGGAACTCCCATATCAATAATTTATCCTGTAGTGATTCTGCCTATAATATTTAAATTTACAATATTCTGATTTATTTTTTTGCATATTGTTACTGCTTTAAAAAAATGTGTGCGTTACTATTCTTTAGTTATTTGTTTTTATTGCTATTTTTTATTATCACTATTATTTACTATTTTTTAATCATTATGTATAATTATTTAGCTATTATTGTGTATCTTATTTTCTCATGTAATTATATGTATTTGTAAGAAACTTGTGTACGTTTCAGTGCTGGCCTGTTATAGGCCGTACGACTGTTGGTCAGCACTATAATAAATGAAATTTAAAAGGAAATTGAATTAAAAATTATTTTTATAAAACATATTTGATATTTTACCAAATATATTTTCATAAAATTATATAAATTTGTAAAACTACCTAATTCCATAAAATTATACTAAATTGGTCCCACTCCTATTTACTTAAATATCACCCTGCCTATTTAAACTATCCATATTTCTCCTAGGAGAAAAAGTTTGCAAAAAAATTCTTACTACTAACAAACTGTTTATTGCTTCCATAGACACAACACACACCTTGACAAATAATGTGATCCTTACATGATAACAAGTGTCGCAGCAGCAAACAAATTTTCAAATATCAATGTTGATACTTTGTACTTGGTAAAAATCATCAAATAATCAAAAATACAGTAAAATCATCAAAAAATAATTATGTTTTGGCACACATCACAAGAGGTTTGTAAAAGTTATCAGCTATTCTGGTGGTTCTTAGAGTTTGTTATTTTTACAGCTTGCTAATCTTATTAAGTGTATATCTAAGACCCTTGCATACAAAATAGGGATTCAAAGAAGCTTAAACTTTTAACCAAAGGTTTCCTGAGGGAGTTCTTTGTTTGTGGCAAATTTGATTGAAATCTACTAATTAGGTCAAAGGCTTTATGTAGAGGACACACATACATTTATTGACAGTAGGAATAAAGAGTTTTTCCTTAATAATTAAAGAATCCAAAAAGATTCTGTTTACCAACTTATCACATCACCATCATCACCATCATCATCATCATCATTATCATCATCAACAACTGTTTTCATCCTGTGCCCAGGTCAGTTTAATAAAATGACTCCATCTTCCTCCATTCTTCCTCTCCTCTCACTTGCACACAGTTGACTATTAGAAAACTCAAAGAACACACAACACAAGCTCTAATCAAACGCATTTCGTCTTTGGGTGTTTGAGGTAAATGCTTTGTGTGTTGTGTTTATTTTGCATGTTCTACGAGTTAAATATCATATCAAGCGAGTGATAAGTGAATTACATTATCATACACTATTTTTTACAGTGTTTCGATGGTATGAATGTGTTTTATTGTGCTTGCAGGTGTGTTGGGCATACCATTCTTGGACGTCGTGCGAGTGTTAGCAGCAGTGCTGCTGCTGGGCAACGTTCAGTTTGTGGACGGACAAGGCCTGGAGGTGGATGTGAAGGGAGATGTGGAACTGAAAGCTGTTGCAAACTTGCTAGGAGTCTCTAATGTGGCACTTTTTAGGGGACTCACATATCGTACCCACAATGCTCGAGGCCAGCTTGTCAAATCTGTGTGTGACGCGAACATGGTGAGTGCAGACTAAGGTTAACTTCACCTATAGGTCAAATACCAAATGTCTAGGTTTCACATCTCTGTACATGTTTATTTCCTCTAAAATATTTAACTATTGTTTTGTTCCCCTTCCCCTAAAGTCCAACATGACACGTGACTCACTGGCAAAGGCCTTGTACTGTCGTACAGTCGCCACCATCGTACGGAGAGCAAACAGTCTCAAGAGGTTGGGATCTACCTTGGGAACGCTCAGCTCTGACTCAAACGAGTCTGTTCACAACCAGGCTGAGGTATGGACCATATTTATGTTTAAGGCCATTTTCTTGCAAGTACATATGCTTATTATTGTTTTCCTGAGCACTTTAACAGCAGGCAGATTATCTTCATTTAGCTCGATTAATAGTATAGCCCAGGGGACGCCCAAATATACTAACCGTATACCCTTTTCGGGGAGGCTCTTTCCATATTCACATGAGATGAGGGGATGATAGTGAATATGAGACTGTGGAGCCAATGAACATCCTAACACAACTAAACACAAGCCTACTTAACCAAACCCTGATGAACATAGGAATTATTACCCTTTCGAGAAAAATCTCTCGGTACCAGCCATGAATCGAACCTGTGACCTTTAGGCTAGCAGCCAGGGCCTCTGACCACTATATTAAGGGGCCAGTTAAGATTTGAATTTGTAGCATCTATAGTTTTTTTATACAGTTGTTGCCAATTTTGATATTTTTTGCTAATAAATAATTTGTTATTGTTATTTTACATTCACTAGCTGTTGAGAAAATAAAAGTAGATCTATAACTGTCTTATTAGATTCATTTAGTCACACATAAGAGTATAGCTTATAGTAGATTCCAACTATATCGTGCGTTGCCTTCTATAGCATCATCCAAAGACCAACTGGGTTTAAAACCTAGACCTGACGTGTTTGAACATCATCTGAAGCACATGACTTTAATGATCATACTTAGCATACAACCTTTATTAATTAGATGTAGCCTCTTGGGTGATTTATTTAGCTATCCATTAATGGATTTATTTTAAGAAAACCACTTCGATGGTCGCATTTTTCTAAAACCACATTCTTGCAATATACTGGACTGCCGATGACAGAGAGATTGGGGTTCAAATCCTGGTCATATGTACTGAGGCTGGTATATACTAAATTTGTTTCCACTCTCCCTCCAACAGTATGTGGGTACATTTACCTCTAAATTATTCCCTCCACACCCCTAACCCATTAGTTTAAATATGCATATAGGCCAAACAGGTAGTAAGACACATAGCATAACAAAATGTTTTAAGGTGAAAACGATAGAGAGAAATGATGGTCAACCATTTTGTGGAAATACAAGTTAATGAATTCAAATGGGGCTGAACTCCCGTCTTCTATGTCAGAATCAATGCAAGCCAATAAAGAGAACAAGGATTCAATCAATTTGATTTAACACACAACAAAGAAAGGTTGATTGTAAGATATGCATGGATATTTAAACATTTTATTTTCTGCTGATTTTATGAATAGAGATTATTGGTAATCTTTGTTATATTTTCCCTTCATATTCCAGAAAATACTATTATATATTCACTTTTTAGTTTTAAATATATATTTTCTTAAATATGTGACTTAATTTACAGGTAGCAAGCCAGCATGCTTCAACTATCGGCACAGCCGGCTCAAAATCAAGCAAATCCATGACAGCATTAAATAATGCCGTTCGTCATGCTACCGATGGATTTATTGGTATCTTGGATATGTTTGGATTTGAGGATCCAAAGGTAACTAATTTAAAAATTTTAAATAAAATCTCTTTTTCACTTTTGTTGTGTATAGGGCCTAGTGTATGGACTTGAGTTTCTGAGCACCCTATGTACAAATGGCACATATTGTTTGTTTTTTACAATTTATCTATACATTTACATCCTGCTAACTATGCTAATAACATTAAATTGTGTTCAAAGTTTCAGCATACAGCGCCGGGAGAGCAAAGCTGTGTAAGCATGCGTGTACAAGACGTTTCATAGGAGCTAGACGTTTGGTACTGCATACCTCTATATCTTAGATCATGACAGCAGAACATACTACTATATTAATAGTAAACAACACACCAGCCCATTTATAAATGGGAATACGTTCTGAGAGTCATAATTAACGGTCCTACATCACAGAAAGTTTTTGCCATTGCTACATGTGCAGTGCTGTGTGCCCAATTCCTATGCAACCTCGTGTACATGTATGCTTGCACGACTTTGCTCTCCTGGCGCTTTCCGCCGAGACTTCTAAACACAATTTAATGGTATTAGCATAATTTTCCAAATGTAAGTGTATAGGGATTTTAAATTACTTTTGGTTCAAACAAACTACATAGGCCTATATGTACAGTTTGTGCGTTGAGTTTCCAAACACCTGTATACTATGGAAGCTTATATATTAATTTAAATATTTTATGGATGTCTTTCAAATACTGGAATACTTTAAATTCTTAAGGATATTCAAGATTAAAGAAAATATCAGATTCAAGATTTGAAAAAAAAAATATGTTTTAAAATATTTAATTGGAAATAATTTAGATCCCTTTTACTGCTTTTTAAAAATTATTATTACATTTTACTATCCGTTAAGGCTATACACATAAATTATAATTACTCTATTGGGGTAATGATGAGGAAGAAAGCATTTTATAGGTAACCTATCCTCATTTGTGTGTAGGGAGAGTGAGAAACCATTTAGGATAAACCACCCTCTGTAGACCTGATGAGAATTTTAACCCTGATCTCCTCTTCATCAGCATATATTAAACTTTGTTGCTAGTTTAGCCTTAGATAATTATTGGATAAACTTAAAAAACAAACTTTGGACCATTAATATACCTGACTGGTTTTGTTAATGTTATAGTGACATTGACATTTAATTAACATTTCTATTTATACTATGTCATGAGTATATGAGATAGTAGAGGACGTAAGACTGAGATGGTATGGGCATGTAATGAGGATGGAGAAAGAAAGGATGCGGAAGAAAATAATGGAAAGGAAGTATGTGGGAAAAAGATCACAGGGGAGGCCAAGAAAGAGATGGGAGGAGCAGATAACAGAAAGTGTTTAAGTGAGAGGCGAAGAATGGAAGAAATTAAAGGAGGGAGATGGAGACATTTTACTAAACTGATCCGGCCACCGGCTGGAAACAATTTATGATGGTGATGATGATGATGTCATGAAACATTTTCACCACAAATGTTCACCAAGCTAGTTCAGTACTGGTTTGGTACATACATACAGGTTAATCATTTAGGATCCAAACCCTGCGCCTTTGGCTTACAGATCACCATAATTTGTGTTTATTTAGCCAAGTCAGTTGGAGCACCTGTGTATCAACCTTTGCGCAGAGACTATGCAGCACTTCTATAACACCCACATTTTCAAGTCGAGTATAGAGTCATGTCGAGATGAGGGCATTCATTGCGAAGTAGAAGTCGACTACGTGGATAACGTCCCTTGCATTGATCTTATTTCTTCTCTGGTAAGTGCTAACTAACAGTTCAATTACTGTATCATATTGAAAAACAAACAAGTTACGGGAACTAACATTTGATACATATAACTGACGTTTAAACTGTACTGCCGCACATTTAGCGGCATACTGGGTAATATGAGTTTTACAAGCTGTTACCCAACAAATAATTGGTCTCATCTAGCATGTGATATGGTTTGAGGGATGTTCTTATTTTATTAATAAAATTATATTAAAATAAATACCTAATTGGTTAAACACCAAACATAATAAAATCATTTTAAAAAATTCTCTACATTTACCATAATTACTGTATATTAATATCAGATAAGTATCTACAATACATCGTACCACTCAACTAGCTGAATACATCTGAACCAGCGAGAGGGAAAAATGGAAATAAACAGGAAAATATTAACACCGTGTTGCCCACAATTTTCCTTCATAATAATTAACACCGGCTTTGATATCTCTCACTCAAACATATACACAAAGCTGGATTCATCCTTACCACGGTAGGCGCTACTTTCGATACACTGGAAATTAAATAAACCTGAATTTTCCATGAATGTTAGTTTGTTTACACAAACAACGATAATTTAATTTATAAATATGTTATATTCCTAATGCATTACATACATAGTTATATCGAGACCAAAATGGTTATATAATTAGAATTTTAGAATTGGCAATATTTTCCTCAAATTGTGCTAATTGCACCATTACACGTGGATTAAAGCCAGGACTTTAGGTTTAGAGCGCCAATGATCTATCACCTGGATATACAGGTTTGTCTTGTGTTCAGGATCACATATTACTCATTATTTTAAGGTGTAGTCGGTGATTGATGTGTAATAGTCATCTATTACTGATAGCTATCATTTATCTAACATTCTCATACATACATCCATCATACATCTATCAAAGACTTCACCTTAAAATAATGAATGCATGTGTGACATTAAAGTACAGTATATGGCAAGGTAGGAATTTAGTTTCAACTGTTACAAAGTAAAAAACAGAAAAATGTAGTCCATCATAACTAATCTAGAGAATATAAGGATTTTCTAATGGCTGAATCTTGGTTTGAAGAATTAATAAGTTTGTGTTTATTTTTTGTATGGAAATGTTTTATTTGGTGAGTTAATGTTGAATTTAATTGTGACTATAATTTGTGTGTGTATGACATTAGTCTCTCTTTTCAGCGAACTGGCTTGCTAAGTATGTTGGATGTTGAATGCTCTATACGGGGCACTGCTGAGTCTTACATTGCTAAAGTCAAAGTACAGCACAAGCAGAACCCAAGACTCTTTGAACCCAAACCACTAGAGCCACGTACGTTCGGCATTCAGCATTTTGCAGGCAGAGTTGTGTATGATGCGTCTGACTTTTTAGGTTAGTGTATTCCTGATTATCATATTATTATCATATTGTTATGTTATATTTTAAATAAACCTATATATAGCCAAAGAAAATTGTATTATAAGCAGTAAAGACATATTATAATTTATTTATATTTTCGTCCCAAATATTTGATCGAATAGCATTTGAATTATTTGAGCAATATAGGTACAGTAGTCAAATAGTAGCTTTTGTAGACACAATCAAGATTTAGAATTATACTCTTATAGTTTTTAATTAAAGGTAAAGAGTGAAAAATAGCTTAGAAGCTTGATTGAAGCGAAGGGTGGGAATAGAGAAGATTTAATAAGAAGAAGACAACAGGAAAGTGAGTTATTCTATAGGTGTGTAAAAGACCCGATATGGAGAAGGGCAGTGCCCTTGAGGTGTAAGGAAGTGCTGTATACAAAACGTAATTTATATCCGTAGTCACATATGCAGCAGAAACATAGGCATTGAATGTAAAAGAGACTAGGAAAGTGGAAGCCATTGGAATGAAGTTTGTGAGGAGCATGTTAGCTGTCATGAGTAGAAACATGAGTAGAATGAAGTTATCTGGGAAAGATTGGGGGTACATGAAATAGTAGAGGAAGCAAGGCTGAGATGGTATGGTCATGTAATGAGGAAGGAAGAGGAAAGAATACCAAAGAGAATTATAGAGATTAAGTATGTAGGAAAAAGACCGCATGGGAGACCGAGAAAGAGATGGGAAGAGCAGATAACAGAAAGAGTGTGAGAGTATGAAAAATGAATTTTACTCTTAAACCTGAATTTTTGATTTTACTCATGAATTTTGAATCAAAATCTTGTAAAACATGGTATGTAGCAGGAAACTTACACACATTGGTATAAAACATACCTTTGAATTCTGATTTTGTTCACATCATCTAAGTTGCTACAGCTCTTAAAGGAATACCTTTTTTCTCTTTTTGATGTACATTTTTTACGTTTGTAATAAGGTACAGGAAAGATGAATAAAAACACACAAAAGGGAACAAATACAATATGGCTTGTACACTGAGAAGAAGAACTCAGTTCACACCCAACATTGCTGCCATTGAACAAAGTGGTAATGATTGCCTCTTGAAGAAAATCAATTCTTACCAACCAATCCCCTGACCAAGGTTTCATTTTATAGGAACTCATCAGGAGGGAGTGTGAAACGGGCAGTACAACTTCCTAAAAAGAGGGGGGGGAGAGAAAAAGGACATTGGTAAAGAACTATTGGACACTTAGATAGGAACATGTAAAAGGAATTAATGACATAAATATGTTACGTGTGAGCAGTGTCTTCTTTTAGTGTTATAAAGAAAGAAAGAAAGAAAGCATAGTGAATAAAATGTTAACATTTTTGCTATAGTTTGTATAATAGTTTCAAATAATTGTGGTGGTCATGTCTAATAAACTGCATTTTCCTTAACTTCTCCCACAATAAAAACAATAATATTACAGATATGTGAGCTGCCCTGTTCTCTCAAAAACTATCGCCAAAGTGTTTAATTTTAAATCTGTATCAAACCAACCCCAAGAGAATTTTTCGGTTCAAATTTTAATGGAGATAAAATCTTAAGGTCTCATGGGGTGTGAAAGAAACTTAAACGCAAATGAATTCGAGTCTAATCTAAGGACCACATTCATAGTCAGGAATTTTTTGTCTCAAGTGTGGCGCTTTACTAAATTCAGTACAACACCTAACTAGATCAGAATGGAATAGGCCAGTTTCATATGCGAAACTGACCTACTCCATTCAAGTTTAGGTAGATGTTGTCTTGTACTTAGTATAGTGCTGTACTTCAAGCATACTAAGTCTGTCTATGAAATTGGGTCTAAGTGCTGTTCCAAGCACTAGCAATCCTTAGCATATTTGAAACTAGTAAAACATATAAATAAATAAATTAATTGATATTTATTAAACTAATTACCTATTTTTCTAAATAAATTAACAAGAAGTTTATATAAAAGATAAATTAACAAATTAATGACACACTATTCAAATTAGTGAATTTGAAGTAAAAATTGATCAACATTTTTAACATGTATGTTGGAGAGGGTGGAGGCTCATGTTATGAGATTTATGTTTGTTTTTTAAAATTAACTGACTAGTAAAATTATTCACCTGCATGTGTCAATGAATGTTTCCAGACACGAACAAGGATGTTGTGCCTGATGACTTGGTGGCAGTTTTCCACAAGCACATGTGTAACTTTGGGTTTGCCACCCACTTGTTTGGCAGTGAGCTGAAAGCCCTATACTCTGTGGAGACTGTGCCCAGAGGCGTCAGTTTTAGGATATCCCCCACATCACACACGGACCTGTAAGTGCATTCACCACAGCCTTTCACACTACACTTACAGTATAATTACACAAGCATAGTTTATTTTACTAGAACATTCAACAACCAAGGACCTGCTTCAGTGGCCAAATGGTCTAAGATATCACTCTCGTGTTAGGCTATCTTTCTGAAGAGGAGGAGATTGAGGCTCGAATCCTGGTCGGGTCTAATAAGGGTAGTTTTACCACTCTCCTTCCACGCAAATGAGGGTAGACTACCTCTAAAATATTGCCTTCTAAATCCATATCCCATTAGCATTATTATCATATATGCGTCTAACCAAAATAGGCTGTAAGATGAAGTGATAAAAACAAAAAACCTACCAAGGTCAAGGTCCTTTTTTTTAGTTAAAAAACACTTCTTTGTTCAAAATAAATTGCGTTGCTTCAGTAGATATGTTTAGTTTGATTATATACTTATAGTCATCTCAAAAGTTCTTGAATATATTTTGTCAAGAGAATAATGGCATTTGAATAGAACCTTTTTAAATTAGGAGAATTAATAGTCTGTTTAGTGACCTCATTTTAGTGGTATTAGTCTCAACTTGTTTTGTATTCATTATTATGGTCTTTGTAAGCCAGAAGTTTGAGAGTAGTTTAAGCTGACTATAACCTGAATATTTAGAAGCTAGAATTTATTTTAAGATCCTTTCAAACAAAATTATTCTGGAATTTGTAATAATGATGGAACAGTTGAGGGGAAAACCTAATAACTAGACTAAAATTTTAATTCAATTTAACCCCGTCTAATTATGTCAACAATATGTTTTAAAGACTGAATATGCTTTTAAAGGTTGAATGGAGATGAGCCTGTGTCCACACTAACTCAAGACTTCCACACACGGCTTGATAACTTGCTACGAACGCTGGTACATGCCAGGCCACACTTTGTGCGCTGTCTCCGTAGTAACTCAGCAGAGACACCTGGGCGCTTTGACCGAGGGACGGTGATGAGGCAGATCAGGTCCTTGCAAGTTCTTGAGACTGTCAATCTCATGGCAGGAGGTACAGCTTTTATTGCAAGAGTTTAAGATAGAGATGGGACACTCAAATCCTCATATCCTATGGCATTCGAGTGATTTGAGACTCGTTAAAATTGCAAAAGAGTATCTTGAATGCAATTATGAAGACCTTGACTTGATATAACAATTTTAGGCAATTGGGAAACAGAATTATATAGACTGGTGTAGTTGGAAGAGTAATAAAATCACAAAAAAAAAGACAAAATGGTATTAATTGAATTGATTTATTAAAAAAGTTTTCTCGTTGTTTATAACATAATAGGGAATCTAGAGGGATTTGAGTATTTGAGAGTCCCATCAGGAAATACATTTCATTTATACAGATTATTAACATTTACTGTGGATTGACACGTTTGCCGATAAACTAACGCAAAACAGAAATGTGGTCGCATGACTAGCTCTAAACCAATCACAAGATTTCTGCCTCATCAGCTTAAGCTGTTCCTCTAAAGTTCAACTTGTCTCTATTTTATCTGCTTTGCCGGAGATGTTTGGCACAGAACCCATACAAACTCAGAAACAACCATCTCAGATCAGTGTGCACGCGCATTTGACAACACATGCGTGCTCTACAGCCAGAAGCTATCAGACAACTTTGTTGATCTTTGTGAGGAGAGTTGAATTAATCCGTTAATATAAAGCATGATTATCGATGTATTGAATTGTGCCACAACACAGCATTATCATTTGAAAACATCAATCGGGAGAATGATCTAAAATATATGTGCATCTCCTAGAAAATAAAATATGTTGATATCAGCAGTTTTAAGTTAGCGTTGTAATGGATTAACATAAAACATGTGAATTGCTGTGCCACTGAGGCAGATTATGTGTTTTATTCTTGATGAATGTTTAATCAAGCTTTACCAACAATTATACCTAAATAGATTAGATATTATAACTCATTAAGGAAAGCCTTTATTCACAATTTGAGCTATACAATATTATCCATGCATAGTATAATTTTAATTGTATATCATATTAATAGAATTTCATTTGAATTTGAAAGAGAACACAAAGTAACGATACAACTTAATTACAAGAATAAGAGAAGTGCTATATATATTTGAAATTATTTTAATTCTCCTTATAGGTTATCCTCACCGTATGAGGTTCAAAGCATTCAACGTGAGATACAGGCTCCTGGCCCCATTCAGTAAACTGCGCCGCGTAGATGACAAGGCGATTGAAGACTGCCACCTCATTCTGCAGTGTCTCCAACAAGCAATGGAGGAGCAGCCTAAGCTACAACAAAGTGCCGTCAGCACAAGTTGGGCTCTCGGCAAGAGGCACATTTTCCTCAGGTAGGGACAGCAAACATAATTTCAATTCAATTATAAATATTTGCTATGCCTATGGATAAGCGTTTCCAAAACATTGATGTGCATACCATTAGTGGTGTCCGAAGCTTCATAACTTCCACTTGGCTTTGAAACAATTATCAGTTTCAACTTTGGTTTGAAATAATTATGATTTGCCAAGTACTAATCTTCCCCAATAATGGTCATTTATTGCTATTCTGACTCAGCTGCTATATACAGTACAACACACTATTTGTATGGAAAAAAATCTTAAGTAATTGCATTGTAAGTTGATTTATTAGAATTAAACTTAATATTAGAAACAATTGTGTAGTAAAACATTTTCCATGTGATTTTAGTACATGAAGTTGTATAAATAACAAATATATATATATATATATATATATATATATTTTCAATCATAAAAACAATTAAAATATTCAAACTTTGACTCATCTTGGGAGAATTTTTCATATATCCGATTCGAGTTTGATTCATATTTAAAAAGTGAACTTTGCACACCCTAAATAATTTCAGGCGGTGTGCGACGTCCCACCAAGTTTTACTAATCACAAAATATTTGTTTAAAATAGTAATTCAATGCCTCTATCTTGAAGAATAGAGAAATAGGAGGCATTTTACTAAACTAACCTTGCCACATGCTGGAAATAGTTTGATGAGATGATATATCTATAAGAAAAACCTCTTTTCGCTTTATCAGGTAATTGTATTATATTTTGAAAAAGTTACAAGAAAGGTGAATAGAAACATATAAAAGGAACAAATGATGATGATGACAATTCTAATAAACAAATTAACACAAATGTTTATTATTATTAGAACCGCGTCTTACTACCCGTTCGGGTTATACGCACTTACGCTAATGTGTAATGGTAGGGTGATTGTGAGATGAAATTGAAGGACCTACAGTTTAACGTGGAATCCGAACCACGGTGGCGGCCTGGCATTCCCCACATTCACAAGATGTCTTGTCAGAGGTGAACACAAATGTTAATGGCATGTCATATCATGAAGTTTTATAAGCTGTTCCTTTCCTCTGTCACAGCTTTGTTTAGCTTACCACTATAGTTTTATTTTCATTCTTTCATTTATTTGAGGTATTTAATGTTTACATTTTGAACCTACTGATTATATCAGAACAGACTTATAAACTAACTTAAATCTAGAACAGACACAACACCTAGCCCATGGCTGATAATTCATCACTGTGAAAGTGGGAACCCGCATTTAATCAATGATAAATTTTTTAAATTCTATAATGGCAGTGGGTCGAGGAACAGTGAAAGGAGCTCATGCTATAAAGTGGACTGAGTGGAAAAATTAGTAGATATCTCTAATTCTTCACACCTGAGAATCCATTTATGGGTCTAAATTTTCTTCTTCACTTCATCCAGGCGATTTTGGAATTTCTAGCTCCATGATCAACATATCTTAGACAGCTTCCTATACCTTTCAACACTAGATCAGCCATCTTTATAACGATCTGAGTAGCAAGATGTGAAAATCATATCTTTGAATCCCTCTACAAACGTGACTAGGTCTTAATTAACTCATAATGTGACACCATGATTTTAGTCAAGCTTGAACTTGATTACTATACTTTGGTTGGAGCTACTGTCTGAATGGAAGGTTCTCATGATGTTGCAGTGAGGGTGCCAGACAGCAATTGGAGATGTTGCGTGCTACCACTCGGCACCAAGGGGCTGTACTAATACAATCTACTTGGCGAGGGTGGAGAGTCCGGCGTAGATGGCCAGCATTGCGCCGCAGTCTGGAACTTCAACAGGCGGCTAACAACACCACCACAACAACTACTCAGCAGACCAGATCCATTACCGCGGCCAAAACGACCACTACTTCTGCCACCACCACCACGGGTTCCTCTGCACGGCCTCGCCCCCAGCCCATCGCCGGCACACCTCCCCCTGACCCCAACGAGAAGTGCGACCAGAAGATGATACAGCAGACCTGCACATTGTTTGGCCTGGATTTGGTAAGCCATGGTAGTTCCATTCAAGAGGTTGGAGGGAAATTATTCAAATGACTGTAAAAATAATATGGCCTCTATTGATTTGTCGAAGTTAAGGTAATGGCCTTCTCTTCCACTTATCCAGAGATTAAATACAACACACATTAGATTACAGAAAATATAATTAGATATTAACAACATCACCTGCTTCTGAGGCTGCATGGGCTAAGGCGTCTTACTCACACTAGACTAGACTGCCGATGACAAGAAGATTATGATTCGAATCTTGATTAAATGTACCAAGTGTGGTTTATCCTAAATGTTTTGCTACTCTCCCTTCACACAAATGTAGGTTAACTTCTAAATTCAACCTTCCTCATCCCTAACTTATTAGTCTAATTAGTACATGTGTACAACCTGAACAGATAGTAAGACAGGGTGCTAAAAATAATAATGATGATGATAGTAACTATAGTAATAAAGCATAATTAAATATGAATTTAAATAAGTTAAACAAGGGGGGAAAAACCATTTGCATGCTTGTTTAGAAACTCAATCAAAGTTCAAATTATTTCAAGAACTCGATTATTTTATTTGACTAGGGGTAACTGAACTCTTAAAATAAATTATGGATGTCAGGCGGCGAAAGAATTATATAATTTGTTCCAATCCTGCGATGCCAAGACATTAAACCAATAAGTGTTGTTCCCACCTTACCTTTTAACATCAAGCTGATAATAGCTTTGTGTAAATATCAACACTACAAAATATCATAAGGGTGAAAGTAGATTAACATATATGTTAGTACTTTTTTTTTGTCCAGGTTCTTATCATAAGCTAAGAGTTATTGGCACCTCGGCCTAAACTTTTAGGAAACATTGAATCACTCCTTATCCACTTATTTACGTTACATAAATTCATATTAGAACTAGAAAAAAACTTTGATCAGACTAGAAATAAAACAGTCTTCAAAAATGATGAGCATATTCTCTAAGCTTCAGGAGAGCTCACCCACAATGTGTGTCTGATGGTTGAAACTCGCCATAACTAGGTTAAATCGGGAGGTGAGGTTCTGTCTGCCCTTGTCCACAGCATGAGGCCAAGTTTTTTTTTTGCATTTGTTTCAAAAATTAGATTATAGCAAGGAATAAAATTGGCATTTTTTTTATGGACTAAAAGATATATTTTACTCATTAATAATGTCAATATTTTGTCAATAAATTGCAGGAAAGACCACCACCTGTCCCACCGAGCCGGCCATACACTGTAACGGGCAACACAAAACTAGGCTATCCTCAAACCAGAGTGATGAAAATGCCCTTTCCAGGTAAGCATAGTTATATTTGATACCTATCACCCCTCGAGACTGAATAAATTAAAAACTACAAGGCATCAGCCCACAAGTGAGCTATACCGAGGAGCGTCGCATGTTGGCAAAGATAGGGTCAACATTTGTGGTTAGAGGGTGTCATGTAGTCAGCACAACAAACCCTCCGACCACTAAGCTCAGTTTTTTTCAACTGGAGCCGCTATTTATTTATTTGATTAACAGCTCAATTGTCCTCACAAGTCTGAGTTGAGCCCATTACAGACCCACTGCTTCACAGAAAAATCTGGAAGTGGCAGGGATCAAACCCGGGACCTTTGGATCTGTAGCCAGGAACTCTCGACGACTAGACAAAAGAGGCGGTCCTAAATTATATATGAATTATTTCAAATACATATTTTTGCTATCCATGGAAAAAACCTATTTCCTGTATCTTCTTTCACATTTAGTAAAACAGACCTCAAAAAGCGAAAAGAGGTTTTCCTTAAATAATATCTTAATTCACTTACCATACCAGGGACATCCCAATAAAAAGAAGAGTTTGAACCTTTCATATTCGGTTGATAAATACCTGATCCTCAACAAGCGTTCTTTTAATATGGCGGTACAACTTGGGCTCAAGCTAGCCCGCCAACATATTGGAAAAAAAAAAAAATCTGTTTACATCATTAGATTATGCTCATATGTGCCCAAAACTGAACACTTTTTCTCCAAAATTTAAGCACTCTAGGAATATTTAATTTGGTAGGCCAACTTGAGCTTTCCCTTTTTTGTAACCAGTAGAACGGATCGAAGCTAACCCACCACATTAAATATTCTGTAGAATGCCCTACTTTTTGGTGCTAGTTTTAATGTTCAAACACAAATGAGCACAAATGAATGGTTAGACAGAATTTAGTTTCATTGTTTTTTTCAAAATTTGGTGGGTTATCTTGAACTCAAGTTTTCTACACGCTATAAAATAGTAAGAGTTCAAATTAGCCCACCACATTAAATATTCTCTAGAATGCTCAATTTTAGAGCATGAATGTTCATGTTTGGGCACATATTAGTACAAATTAAGCACAAACAATAAAAAATAAACAATTGGCACCGCAGCTGGCCAACTTAGTTTTATAAGCTCTTCAAAGGTTGCATTTTAGTTATCTTGGCCTTAGTACATTTGGCCATGTCAGGACAAATTATACTCTAATCCAGTCTTCACAGGAATTGACTTTTAGAAAATACAAACATATATTTTTGCTTTCAAATTTGACAATGTTCTACTATATTATTAGTGTTATTTTATAGGTATTAATAATATCTATCAAAAGAGTCAGTTGCGGATAATATAAATTGACGTATGAATAATAAAGTAGATCTAGTAACTTTTCTAGCTGTCAGATAAGGTTCTTCATATGAAAATTGGAATCTACTTATTCATCACCAACATAAACATGGATTTAGTTGATAATGCATACAAACTATTTTAAAAGTAGATTAAATATTATTTAAAAATGACAGATGCTGAGACCTTTGGCTTAGTGGGTGTTGGGCCATTGCTCTAGCACTGATCTATCCGGAAGGTGATTCATGACCGGATCATTCTTCACACACAGTTTAAAACAAAATTACGATCACAGGTCAATTGTTGAATAGCCAAATGGTGCACTAAGCAGTGATGGTGCATTAAGCCAAAGGTCCCAGGTTCAATTACCATGCCCAGCTGTCTTTCCTCAATTTGTTTAACTAGTTTGAAAAATAAACCCCAACGCACAAACTATACTCGTACCAAAGATAGTTTCCATCTATTACTGTATATTAAAAATGCTTGGTTATTGTTCCAGAAGATGCAAGTGGAGACAATGTTCTTCTTAAAGGCGAAACAGTCCTAGTTATTGGTGCTTCACAGCGGCGAGGTCATCTCGTAGTGGAACACAACAACATAAACTTACATGTGCCATTTCAATTCCTTGAACTTAAACCTGTTGGGGTGAGCATTTGAATTATCAAAATGTCCCCTTATATCATTACTATCACCCCGTGTTGTGCGACTTTCACAAGAGAACGGCATTAATAGGGTTTAAAACAAAAGGTGTAATTTTTGTGTGTGCAGACATCTGTGAACAGGAAGAGAAGATCACAGTGTGTGTTTAAATTCCTAAATGTTCACGCAGCACCGACATAATTTAACATTATTTTTAGAATAATATGGTGACTATTTTTATTTAAGTGATTGATTTTT
The DNA here is from genome assembly GCA_902151445.1 of Timema monikensis. Taxonomy (NCBI): domain Eukaryota; kingdom Metazoa; phylum Arthropoda; class Insecta; order Phasmatodea; family Timematidae; genus Timema; species Timema monikensis. Next base: position 326,385 of record CABFVZ010000546.1, on the reverse strand, counting down.
GTAACAAAAAAAAAACTGTGTTTCAAAAGCAATAGGTGGTACAAATAAGTGCCTAATGATAACTAATGTAGGTATTTTGATTTCATATAAATAATTTTAGTTTTTTATTCGGGTGGTGAAATTACTTATGGAGATAATTTAAGGAGATTAATTAGTGAATTACACAGAAGAATCTATAGATTCATTACTAACTACGTTGTTGCTCAAATAGACTATTGGAGAAAATGTTGTGAATATTATTTAAGCTTTCACTGTTGCACATAGCCACTACCAAATCAGTATAGCCACACTAACTAAACTTGCCGTAGAAAAATCACTTATTCAAAAAATTTTAGAAGTTTTATGGTCATCTCTGTTAGATATCTAGAAAACATATCAAAATGGACAGTTATATTGTTTTGTTTTCTTATATTATTTTAGGTATTTATAGTTTTATGGTGTACAAAGTGAGGATTGCATAACCTGCATAGCCTTAAAAGAGACAAAAAAAAACTTTAATCATTTGACTTTTTACGATGTGCCAATTTTACTTGTAAATTTCCGACTAATTCTTCATTACTGTTGTACAAGATTTTACGTTTAAAGTATTAGGCTATTCAATACATAAAATAAGTTTTCTTCTTCAAGCTACATTGAACTTCTTAACGTATAAGCTTAGGAAATATAGTAATTAGTTAAGAATATCTACAAATATACCACTAGTTCAGTATGAAAGAATATAAGTTATCATTATCAAGGTGGTGTTTATACTGTGCACATGTTTTCAGAAAAATATGTGGTAGATTACAATAAACTGATTATACTACAAGGGAATAAATTTAAAAAAAAACAATAATAGTCCTATAAATTCATAATATTTATGAATACAAAATTGTGATTGACTTGAGTTAGGAGCAACTTTTTATTAAAAAAAAAAATCTTCATACATATCCTTTAAGCATAAATATAGTAGGGATACACTGATATATTAAATTGTGCTTTCTTTTACTTAACAAATCACACATAGCAATTAATAAAGGCCATATTATATAAATACCTCAGAAAATAACATATATTATCAAATACATTAATCATAGATTCCAGAATTAGTTTTGTACTTGTTGATCTATGTTTTGATATAAAGACAGTAAACATTTAATCAAGTACAATAAAAAGAAAAGTCAGGGTCACAAAGAAAAATCAAACCCAAGAGAATTGCTTACCATAGTTCTAGAGAGCCTTATCCAGTAAGAACCATGATAAAGCAATGAGCCAAAAGCAGCAAAAAAAAATATAAAAATTATGCTCACTTTTAGTGTTAACTCCATGTCATACATTAGTGTGTTCCTAATTGTAGTCAAAATTAAGTATTATTATACTAAACTTAAAATTTATCATAATATGTTAATGTTTATATCATTTCAATACAAATAGACTTTACAAGAAAATGAAACATGCTATGAAGTTTAATATAAAACACTATTAATTTTTTAAATCATATGCATCCAAAATAGTCCTTGACCAACAAATTCAATCATTACTTATATGGTTATTTTAATAGGTGTAGCATTTCAGTAAGAGATGGTTTACAAATTCAGTAAAGTATATCAACCCAATGTACAATTTCAGTTCCTCTCTACAAATTATGATAATTGTATAGACGATAAGTATTAATGTAATAATTATTTTAGCACTAGGCAGTAGTGTCAACATGCACACTCAACTCTTGCTAATTGTTTATGAATCTTATTTGAGAAAGTTTGTCTATTTTATGACCATGATAATTTAAGGTTTCACTATTACAATTAAAATGTATCAGAGTAATGTGTTCAAAAATATATAGAGCTATTTTTATAAGAGAATATTAAGCACATAATAATTCAAAGTAAATAAAGGTTTTAATGAATTTACTTTAGTATATTATTGATTAACTCTTAACAGATAACTTTTACAAACAAGCTCACAAACTATTTATTTTTAAATGTGTGACTTTTTAAAAAGATTTTAATTAGGTTTACTCATAGTTTAAATATACATTCAACTCTTGATTATCCTGGAATGCAGACAATCATTGATGAAAACAAATACTATGGATGGTTAGAAAGTCTCAATCCAATTGTAATTAATAATAAAAAGCTGAGAAAATACAAAAAGAAGAAAGCTATTGAACTGTAAAAGTTCTATTAGTGAAATGGAAAAATAAATGTCTAGGATTTCAACTTTAAAATGAAGATACATATTTTATCTTAGGCATTGAATATGTTTATCAAATTTAGCTAGCACAATTGAGGGAGTCAGGGAAAAAAAAACAAGATATCCCTCATAGATTTAGATGGAATATATTATTTACTATTTAAACTTCTGTGTAATCCTAAAATCTAGCCATAAAAAATAAATGAAAAATGGTGCCAAACAACTATATTAAATTGAACATTAAAATGAGGATAGAAAGGCAAGGCCTACACATTTACTAGAAAATTGTAGGCCTTGAAATTCACAATTAAAACACAACAAAACACATAATTATATGATTTTCTGGGTGTATTGGGCCCTACAATTTTATGGTGTGTTCTTGCCCTTCTGTCATCATTTAAATGTTTAGTTTAATATAAGAAAATATTTGTTGATACTTTCCTAAAGGTCTTGACTGACTATTTAAAAAAAAGTATTTCAAGGGGTAAGCTAACAGAAATCCCTCCTAGCATATTTATTCATAAAAATGAGAGTTATGTTTTTGCCTAACCCCCTAAATTATTGATTGTAATAGCTAATATGTTATCATACTAGATCAACATAAATGCTAAGATTTTAGAAAACATTCAAAATAATGTTTGAAAGTAAGGAGTGGTTATAATAAAAGTTAAGGCTTAGATAAGTTGGTTTAGAAAAATAGATATAAAATTAATTTATCAATTTCAACAGTTAATAAAGTGGTAGATGTATTAAGTGAAATTGACAAACACTAAAATGTATAATTTAAATATAATTTTGGTGAAGAAACATAGTGTAAGATATGAACATTTATATAAAATTATAATGCATCATCAACTAAAATATAAATCTCAAACGAGTTGAAGAAAACTCTAAAACATAAGTTGACACATTAAAATATTAATACAAAAATATAAGATACAATATAGTGTGGTACAAACAATGTTCTTAAGTCCAGATATGTTGAGAAATAAAAGAATAAAAATTAGATAAACATCTGCCAAACAAATTAAATGAAGTGGTTATGTAATGTAGAATAATCTAAGTCTTATCTGTGTCTTTGTACCCTTACTTCTTTATGATAGCCAGCACTGGAAAGAGGCTGGATTACTTCATTCCGACATATTTCACTATTATGGTACCATAATCGTGGATACTTTGTTGTTAAAAACACTATGTGTTGCTACGACGGCTAGATGTTAACTGTTTAATCAGATACATTAATTTTTTTATCTATTTTTCTAGACCAACTTATCTAAGTCTTAACTTTTATTTGAACATAAATGCTAGTTAAACTGAACACTACTTTAGTAACTGTCGAGAGAATGAGGTAAGTGGTGTACCAAACTATTGATGAAAGTGTAAACATGTTATTAGCATTTTATATGCATTTGAAAGTTTTAAAAGGCTATCTTTCGCTTTACGGTTAGACTCTGGAACCTAACACACCGTACGAGCGAGCCCCTACTGTATTAAATATTGTTATAAGTAAAGTATAAGTAGGCATTTTTCACTTGAGATTCAAATCGAGTTTGAATGAAAACAAAGTTTTTTCTTGATTTATATAGTGCAGTATTTTGTACTAAAAATCTTCATTTTGATTTTTTTTTAAATAGATCCATGCATGAACCATAAATTCAAACATATTTTTTAAGAATGACATTTTCTTGTGAAAAAAAAGTTATAACCAAATAAGATCAAATTTTAAAATAAAACAAACTTAAATATTGAAGAACTCGGTTAGTTATAAAATAATATCTTAAAATTAAATCAAATTAATCAAACTCTGAATTTTCACAATAAAGTTGAATATTCTGAGTACTCAAACTTACTTGCACACACCTAGAAGTTTGATTTAATTTCTATGTAAAATGCAACACTTTTAAAAGAATTGCAGTTCTTTTTCTCTACATACCAAGTGAGTTCCTTCAACATCGGGTCAGTTTAGTAAAATGCCTCCATCTTCCTCTTTTCTTCCGCCATTCTTTTTACTTTAATCACTTCTATTACTCTCCTCTCCCTCACACACTTGCTGTTATATTATGCTCCTGCCATCTCTTTCTTGGTTTCCCTTGCAGTCCTTTTCCTACAAACTTCATTTCCATTATTCTCTTTGGTATTCTCTCCTTATAAATTCTCATTACATGGCCAGACCATCTCAGTCTTGCTTCTTCTACTATCTCATGTACCACCTGTACCCTCTGATGATAGGATAATCAAGAGTTGGCTGTTTCTATTGCTTTGTTTTTAGGTATATTTTAAAATGGTTCTATTATTAAGAAGTGTACATAAATGACTTCTACGAATATAAAGATTGCATTGATTAGTTATCGTTAACTTAGATTTTCATGTATTATTATTCATAAATAAAATACAGTCAAGCCCACTTTAAAAAATAAAGTAGGAATTAAATACTCTTAAAAATCCTATATGTTAAATGATAGTTAAGAGACGCTTGTTTATAATACATTTTTCAAATATTTAAAAAAAAAAAATTGCACTATGATCTTAAAATAGCACTTTAGAGAGTTAAATTTGTTTATACAAATTTTAGTTGTTATTTTAAGGAAAACTACTTTTCACTTTTTGAGGTACCTTGTTGATAATTTAGTCAAAATTTATCCTAAAAAAGATAATTGGAATAATCATTATGGATAAAAAGAATATTTAATTTGATGCATTTCAAACATAGATAATTAAGACTAATATTCCCCCTAAGAACACTAGAAAAAGATTCAAAAAGTTGCAGTAATTATTCCTATTATCAAGCAAATTTTAATGGTTTAGAAATAATAAGTGGTCCAATTGCTAAAGGATGGCTGAGAAATATTAGTTATTGATATAATCATTAGATACATGAACCGAGAGAAGTTTAATTAAAATATTAATTTGAGGGTTTGTGATGATAATGAAGTTAAAATTTGAAAGTTACTGACCATTTAATATACTATATAGTTTACCTACATGCTCTTTAGTGTTTGAATGTCTTCTTAAATAATTTATTTGGCTTTAATGATTTTTTCTTAACTTTTGTGATCTTGGTAAGCCAAAAGGCAAAATAAGAACTTGACAATTTTAATATCAAATTGATCATTCTTAAGAGACTGTTCATCAATTACTTATATTTTCAGACACTTTTTATCTGACCCCTCTTTAAACATGAACTTGCTGTAAAACTATGTCAATCACTTTTTCTAACATAATTTTATTTTTAAAGTTAATTTTTTACCAATTTCACTTTTCTTAATCGTCTTGTGACAAGCAAACCTTCTATTATAAAAAAGTTTGGGGTTTACTGTTAAAATGAAACCATTCAAAATTGGATAAAATTATGTATCTATCAAAAAAATTATTGAAGACTAGAAATGTTTATTAATAATTCACTTCACACCATTTGTTAGTTTATAAAATTAATGCTAGTAAAACAATATCGAGGTGTGACAAAACAACTTAAGTTAAAGAAGGCCAGAGAGCTCAACGGAAGTGCAAAGTATACAAAGACAAGATCTGTTTGTCTTCGCAAAATTAGTTTTTAAGGAGAGTCACATGACCTCTCCACGCCCTTTTAACAACCCTCTAAGAGTTATAAATAATTGTTGAACAGTCTTTAATTACATAGCCAAGGTAATAAATAAATGCCACATTCTAAATATTGAATCTCTGAAAGAATGTTGTAATTTTAGGTTAAGATAACTTAAAAAGAAATTTATGTCTTGTGATTGTGAATCTAGTTTAATTTGGGCTTGGCTGTTTATCTATTTACTAGGGGCACCCAAAACACCTGTTGATATCAAGAGGCATAAAATAGGTTCTAAACATATTATTAATATGATTTAGTTATGCTCCCTACTGGTAGTTTTATTTCAAACAAGAGAATATAGACCTTAATTGTGGGCATGATTGATTAGGTCTTGTGTTTAGGAATATAGTAAGATTCTGATTTAAATCTCACTAAGATAAGGCTTGTTTTTACATAACAAGAGACCAGATTAGTCATTATTGATTTAAAAGTCCATGACGCCTGGTACCATCTAAAAATATACAAAATTAATAAAAAGTTGTAATTTCAATATAGACATATAAAAATACAATACGAGCAAAAAAAAAGGGGGGGGGGGAACCCCTGATAAACATGAAACCATGTAAACCTACTGAAACAATATTTATTTTATTTGGACAGGAGATAGTTGTAAACAAACTGTACAAAGTTACTTTCATAAACTAATCGTTTATTTGTAAGCCTTATTTGATGTAATTTGTTCATTTGTCAGACTGATTATTTTTCACCTACTGGTTATCTTTTTGATTCATGTTTTATTGTACATTTCATTTGTATCTGATGTGTTAATACAGTGATTTTATGCCTTTATGTGAATAAATCTTACTCTATAGTTACCAATTCAAAATAACGAATCCTTACCAAACAAGTAACAAAAGCTATTTGTAAGTTGGAGATACTAAAGAGAGCAAACTTGTTACTATGAACACCCAGAAGAGACAAAGTAACTTTCAACAAACAAATACATACATTCTCATCAAAAATATTTCAACATTTCTATTGATTAAAAATATGCACCAGAAAATAACTACATATGGTTTTTTATTACCGTGTCTTACTACTCGTTTGGGTTGTATCAGGGTGTGCAGCCAAATTATATTTTAACCGATAACTTTTCCAGTAGTTAAATGTTACAAACATTATTTTATTATGATCGCACAGTCTGAAATTGTGTCACTCGATGACAAAGTTAAAGAATTTCAGTCGAAAGTAATGGTATATTGTAGCCTATATATGTGTGATTTAAGTTAGATTTCACTTAGATCATATTGAGTACACCAGTACAGTTTAAAATTGTTTTGAGACACATTATTTTTTTAGTTTTGTCTACCAATAGTGTAATCAAATTCCCTCATATACGCATATACATGACAACTTTGGCTAAAAATGCACAGAGGGATAGAAAGAGGATGCAAAAATCACATGTTGGTTTTGAGAATTGAAATTAGTATATTCAAATTGTGTTAAAAAGAGATTCGTGGTGCCTATTAACTAGAAGAAAAATGTTATTTTGACTAAAATGATTTGTAAATGGAGGAAGTTGTGTACAATTTTAGTGAATATGTGAAAATTCCCTGACTTTTCCAGGTCACTGCACACCCTGTTATATTCTTATGTACTTATTACTCTAATGAGGAGGGTTGAATTTAGAGGAAGTGTACCCACATTTGTGTGGAGAGAAAGTGGGAAACCATTTTACGAAAAATAATCCTCAGTACATCCGGATGGGGATTCTAACCTCTATCTCCCCATCATCGGCAGTCCAATCTATTGCAAGAGTGATGCCTTAGACCATGCAGCCACCGAAGCGGGTCACATGGTTAGTTCACACACATATAATAAATTTAGGCATTGATTTGTTTCGACAATCTTCATATTATCAATTCATTGAGTGATTTTGCCTTCTTCACATAAAACCATTCAAAAATAAGATTGGCAAGAAATGTTTAATGAATAATATATTAATTTTTATCACAAGATAGAGGATGCAGGAAAATCGATACAATGTCAAACTAAGTATTTTAATCATCACACTAATATGTCTGAAATAAAGTGCACTAAGCATGTTATCTATTATAATATATCATTAATATGACAACTGTTGAAAATGAATCACAAATGTAAGTAAAAACAAACATGTCAATATTTCTCAGAAATGTTACTTGCTTTGGTGCTCTTCAAGACCTTGTGTTAGATTGGCCTGCCGATGATGGAGAGATTGAAGTTCGAATCCTGGCCGGGTCTATTGAGGGAGGTTTTTTAAAAAAAAAAAAGTTTTCCACTGACTAAAATACTTCCTTCCCGATATACACCATTAGAGTATCATTTATGTGTATAAGTTGAGCAAGTAGTAAGATGCGCTAAAGGAAAAAAAAAAGTTATTCTTCTAAAGTCAACAGCCTGAAGGCTGGTTTGATGTGATTTCGATCCATCTGGAGCTGGGCATGCTCTCAGCCCTTCAACTGGTTAGTGCTGCTTTCACAATTTGGTAGGAATCCAATGAACTAGGGGAGTTTAGGAAGTGTAGTGGTTCCCGGTTTCATTCCATACTGAATTTCTATGAGCGATTGCAAAAGGGCCAACCAATTTTTGCAGGGAAGGTATTTTCACTTACCGTCCAAGGTTATTTTACATGCCACAATTGATACGAGACTGATAGCTTTACTTCTCCTCCAAAGGAAGTTGTAATAATAATTTTTATCGCTCAAGAAAAATGTTGACTTCAGCTATATTTGAACCCATGACAAACGACTCCTGAGATAATCGTTTTACCAAAGTCGACTATTTTAAGTTAGAGCAAGGCATACTTTAAGGCCAATTTGATGAAATTACTATAAAAATTTATTCATATCATTACAGAGTAAAAACACAGTTTATTATATATTTTTTATTGAGTTAACAATTCTAACATTTTCCACTTTATTACTTTTTATCTTAATAAACATATAAACCTATTCAAGATGAAGTTAATAACATTTTCCTTGTTTCAATGTGAACTTTTCTTTATAAAATAAACTTTTCAATCAATATTATTGCAAGTCTGCTATTTCTTTTTCACTCACATTAAAGACTACTTCACATTTTTCGTCCAGACATTTCAACGTTATCTTTAAATTCAGTTATTCCTACATTTTTTATTGCATGAAATTTATTCCAAAGCAAGCAACGGTCTTTCAGATTTTCATAAACTTCATCACAATGTTCCATAAAATTCTTCATTCTTTCAATGGTTTCATTCTGAAAAAAGAAGAAAGAAAAAGTGAAATACTTATAAGGCATATATTTGTTTTTTTGAGATTGACACATTTAAAATTAAGTACCCTGCATTTTCCCTGAATGGTAAAAAGCTTACCTTGTTAGATTCAACTACTGTGTAGCAAATGAGAGAGGGCCATAGTATAATAGGTCAAGGTACCATTTCAGTACATTAAAAGAAAAGATTATTGTAAAACACATTAAGAGTTCCTAACTGTTGACATGTTATGTTTTAAATGCAGATTCAAATTCATATGGGATTCAAAATGGTGTTATTTTAAAGGAAAAGGAATTTTTCGGTCTGGTTTTACCAAACCATTAACAACCATAATTTCTTGAGACAATTGAGAAACATGTGTAAACTGAAACTGAATGCTCGGCACGAATCACAATATAATTATTATAATCAAATAATATTTTCCCACCCACTCACTTCACATCTCATTTCCCATCCTGATTAAATGCATCTAATTACACTGATTTAATAGGGATGAGGAAGGTAGTATTTAGATGAATTTTACCTGTATTTGCATGGGGGAACATTGGGACACCATTTATACTTCATTCACGGTAGGAATTACTCTCTGAAAGGTCTTTTTTCCTACCAATATCCTAGTATATAATAGATTTATGGTAGGGAAAAAGGCCTTTCAGAAAACAATGTATACGTTGAACAGACTTTAGAAAATACCACTTTATGTGTAACTGACAGGTTTGAACCCAGTCATTGGTGAACCAGACTACCGAAATATGAATTTGGCATTAATTCTACATGCCAATTTGGAAGGATAACCTTATAACATAGTGATGATTAAAATTGTCTTAATATTAGATGCATAGTAAAACAAATATCAACATACATTATACACTTGTACTATATCAAGCTAAAAAAAACTTACACTTAAGATATTATAAACAATATTATTTTTTTGTAAAATATGAATTCTTTACTGTATTTTGTATCACCTGGTCCTTATTGATCAATTATGGTCAATAAAATATGCTCTCCTGTATCATGATTATCAAAATGGCAACAAATAGATTATTAATATTAAAGCGTATTAGCTCTCAAATTCATATATTTCTGGTCCTAAATAGCATAATAAACAACCACAATGTTCAAGCATTGAATCAAATTTGGTGTTAAAGATCATTCGAAGTAGACTTAGTACCAACTCACACATTTGCCTTTAGAAAGCTACTACTTATATTTTGAACTGTATTATTATTATTATTATTATTATTATTATTATTATTATTAGCACCGCGCCTTACTACCCGTTCGGGTTATACGCACTAACGCTAATGTGTAATGGTAGGGTGATAGTGAGATGAAATGAAGGACCTACAGTTTAACGTGGAATCCGAACCACGGTGGCGACCTGGCATTCCATTTTGAACTGTAAAATACATAAGCACTCATAATTATTGGTGGCTGAGCTGATCACTACTTTTAACTAATGAGTAAAGATTTTTTTAGCAGTATGAGTGGATCAAACTACACTATATAGAAATAAGATATAGACATTAGTAGTAACCCAGTTGTTTTAAATGCCTAGGGAAAATAACAATTTAGCATAATAAAAACCAATGAAGGTTAGATAAATATCAATTGCAATAAGTTGTAATCTTACTCTAGTAATTTATTTTAAACACTTATGTAAGAAAATCAATTCATATGGATTATTAAAATATTAATTCATATAAATATAAACCATCATTTTTGTGTGTCTTGTACAACTTTCTTTTATTTTCCCACCACATCTTGGTACCAGTTTGGGCTATACTGATACATACATCATACAAAACTATATATGTAGATCGGTTACATCTAAAAATCAACCATTCCAAACACAACTTACCAATTTTCTTCCAAAGTCATCATGTTTATTCTGTAGTTGCAGATTTTGGGTGGTTCTGAGCATTTTAACGAGTTCTACCATTTCTCTGGAAATTAACACAAAGAACGCATCAACATTCCATAACCAATGTTAATTCGGACATTCCTGTAAGGTAGCAGTCTTGGAAGCTTATAGTATTACCCTATTTTATATCCTGATCATTTTGTAGTTCATCAAGGCAAGCTTGCTACCTATCAGTTTAAATAGAATGCACTTTATATGAGTTAAGAGCAGAGAGAAAGTTACTAAACACAGAATAGGCCCATAGCCAGTTAAAAGTAAAAGGAAAAAATATTTTGGGGTATTTGTAAGGGTTGATAACTTAGGTGGTGATGTAGAGAACGCAAGAAGAGGGGCAAAATAAATAAAATATTGCTTCAGTACAAACAAAGATTTTAGTTTTATTCACATAGTGAGTTGTTGAATATCTATCATGTACAGAGTGGCATTAAATGACAATCTTTTTAAATGAAGATAAAGGTTGTCATTACATTTCAGGACACCTATTCAAGAAATGTTTGGGTCATCATGTGAAGAATATTAAATTATATGTTTCTAGTGAAGTAAAATTTGGTTTATTTTTGACCAAAAAATAATCATCATCATAAACTGTTTCCAGCCTGTGGCCAGGTCTGTTTAGTAAAATACCTCCCTCTCCCTTGTCCTTCACCCCATTATTCCTCCTGCACTCTCATGCACTCTCTTCCACTCTCCTCCTCTCACTTGCTGATATCTGTTCCTTCTCTTCCTTAGTCTCCCTTGCAGTCTCTTCCCTATATACTTCATATCTATCTTCTTGGAATCCTCTCCCCCTTCCATCCTCATTGCGTGTCTGTACCATCTCATCTTTACTTTCTCAACTATCTTACGTACCCCCCAAAAATATAATACAAAAACTGCAAGAACACATACTTTCTTGCATTCCCCCGCCTTAAACTAGGCCCACACCCACTTTGTAGGTGTCTCATGAAAATCAGATCAATTAACCAACAAAGTGCAAAGAAAACCTATTTTTAGTAGTGTACCATACCTTTAGCCACACAGTTCATGGTGTTAGACTCATACTGTACCTTGTCCTTGACATGGAGATCAGAGCTCAAACTCTGGTGGCCTGATGCTACTCTTAAGGTTGAATTTGTACATGTGAAATAAATCCAATATACTGTTTAAATTATTTGATCGTCTCTAAAGTGAATTTACAAATTAAAATAATTAAACTTGAGAATGTTCAAGGATATTTTCCCTTAGTTTATGACCAGTTCTCTCAAGATCCATTGATAATATGGGTTTAAACTTTTTACCATAATTTTTTATATTTCTATTAAACATTTTAACAACTCAGATTATTTTTAGGAATATTATTAACAACTATAGGCCAACAACTTTTTTTTTTCTCATAAGAAGTATGGTTTAACATTTTTGGTGGGCTTATTTATTATTATAATAATTTAAAACGGCTATGTTAAAAGTTGTATCAGCTTACAATAAATATATGGTGAATATTGTCAAAGATATATTCTGAGAAAAGTCATTTATAGGAGAAAAAAAAAGCCAATTTTTTTTCAAATTAAACTATAATTTTTCTGATATATGGAGACATTCTTGAATAATATGAGAGATCTGTAATCATCCTGCGCAAGATTGGGATGTTTGTTTAAAACAAACATAACAGTGTTGAAAGAAGTTAGCGAAAGAACTGGTCTAGTTTAATTATTATGATGAGTTAGTAAACATCAGGACGAATCTGGATAACTCAAAACAACCTGTCCTCGTTGTCTTGGCAATTATACTGATTTGAAGTATATATGGTTCTGTTTGAGAGCTATCGGGGCTAACAAATTAATATCTATTCAGAGGAGTCACTCTGCCCGTTTTCGAGGCCACGCGGATTAGAACATCAGGTCATTGGGTACTTGTGCTAGAGGGCAACTGTCATGCCCAAATTGCTGGGCTCAAATTTATGGAGGTGTCAGTCGAGCCATTGATTAGATATTCCTTACCAAGCCAGTTACTTCATGAGCTTCTATGTCAGAGTCCTTATATCTTTTTGTAACCACTTTTTAACATCACATTTTTGTAGTAACTCGTAGTGCTATTAATAAACCCTAGAAAACCAAAGCCTTCTATAAATTACGATCCCACACATCTATTTTGACGCTGTCCCTATTCTCCCTCGCAAGCTATCCTGACAGATTAGGCCTACATGAAGAAGGGTAGTGACAGATCAATGGTTTCAAGATTACTTTCTACCTTTTCTTGCCTAGAGATCTTTTCTGACTTGAATTCTTTTGAATTTTTGCTAATAAAATGATCTGATTTTTGTATTATTGCAAAGTGAAAAGGTTTGTAATCCTAATAACACAAGGCCTGGCATATTCATATTTTTCTTTGAACTAAACATTTAATTATGTTTCCATTGTTAAAACACCAAATAATGCCGTACATTTCCTAGTGTAAAATTTTTATAGAAACTAATACAGTTTTAAGAAAGTGAATTCAAATTAAATTTTGTACGGTTTCATTGTGGCAGGCAAATAAATTATTGCTTATAAGCATCATATAAATATGAAAATTTCAAGGGGGATGCAACCCTGTCAACAATTGCCAGAAGAGGCAAATTTGAATTTGCCAGCTCTCACAGTAAAAAATTACTCTTTCCTTGCAGTGTGTGCTTGTCTTATATCCTGCATATTATTGGAAGCAAAAGGATTGTCAAAATTCAGAGTGAATTGTCTTCCATCGTAAATTTGAACAATTTCTCTCATTTACAGTTGTAGCTGAGACGTCAAAATGTACATGTTTTGAATAGACTTGTTCAAACAGTGTGTGTTGTTTGATTGAGCAACATGATTGATAATTTCTAAATTTTTACATTTTACATTAATTTCACTGACTCATTTGCAACACCTGTGGCTTCATTGAACATTATGTTGCCCACCTCTTGTGATAAGGTTATAATGTAATATGTCAAAGGTAAGAACTGCTACAATTTAGGGTAAAAGGAGTGTCAATATTTTTGAGACATTTAATGTATGTTACTCACTCATGGTGTGGTAATGAAACTGGTAAAGACTCCTTAGGAACATCCAAGTTGAGCAGATATGAAATGTTTTTCTGTTTTATATCTGTCAAATAAAGAAGCATCTCAGAAATAAAGTTGCGCATCGTTACTGTAAAGAGAAAAATAAAAATAAGAAAAACTTATTGATAAATTATAATTTAGACTTAAAAATGTTTTTATATTTAGTATTAGAACCCACTAGGTTTGTACCAATGAACCCATTTATTATCATTAACGAGATACCTAAGAATGTTGAATTCTAAGGAAATTGACCATGAATCAATAGGAAAGATGAGGATTCCTACTCAGTTCACCCAGTTAAAGATCGGCTAACTGTCTTCCGAGGTCAAAGTCTACATAATTATTTTTCTGGTCAATATTTTTCTTTATTCTCTTTTAATAAAACTTAACTAATTTCAGACTCTGAATGATCTTGTGTTAAACTGGCTCCCACTCTCCTTTTACACAAATGCAAGTAAACTACCTCTAAAATGCTTCCTTCCGCATCCCTATCCTATTAGAGTAATCATGCTTATAATCTGAACAGGTAATAAGATACGGTGATAAAAAAACTTACGAAGAATTATTGTAAAATTACTTTAGTAAAGGTGACCTGGTGTTCTAGGGTTAAGGTGTCAGACTCCTGTGCTGGGGTCTGGGGTTCAATCCTAGGTCCCGGCACAGATGTATCCGATTACCAAACCCTTCCTTCACCTCTGACAAGAAATGTATTAATCACAACTTGTGAATGTGTGGAATACCAGGCCTCCACCGTGGTTCGATTCCCACTTTAAACTGTATGTCCTTCATTTCATCTCACAATCACCCTACCATTACACATTAGCGTAAGAGCGTATAACCCGAACGGGTAGTAAGATGTGGTGCTAATAATTATTAATAATAATAATAATAATAATACTTTAGTAAAACTATTGGACGTTTGTTTATTTAGTGAAGAGATTTTTAAATTTGAATGATAGTCTAATCAAATATGCATAAAAAATAAATCTTATATTGACATTTTCAAATCAAGGGTATAAAGGTCAAAGGATGTAACCCTCAAAATGCAAAATTTACAGGAGATAAAAAAAAGCTTAACAAAAAATTAAATTCACTCAAAAGTCAATAATAATCTATTATTAAAGTATGGTGGTTATGCTCCTTGGCTTCTACCACTACATGCCTGTGTTGATGGTTACGCCTGAATTAATTTGTAGGTTACGTCAATCGACCAATTTGTTTCTGATAGCTTAAACATAATTTCAATCAAATACAAATAAGGTTTCCAGTGAGTAAAAAACTAAAGGAAATAATTATGATTTAAACCATTTGGAATAAATTATTATTATTATTATTATTATTATTAGCACCGCGTCTTACTACCCGTTCGGGTTATACCGCACTTACGCTAATGTGTAATGGTAGGGTGATTGTGAGATGAAATGGAGGACCTACAGTTTAACGTGGAATCCGAACCACGGTGGAGACCTGGCATTCCCCACATTCACAAGATGTCTTGTCAGAGGTGAAGGAAGGGTTTGGCAATCAGATAAATCTTTGCCAGGACCGAGGATTGAACCCCGGCCGCCAGCATAGAAGTCTGACACCTTACCCCTAGACCACCAGGTCACCATTTGGAATAAAGTTAAGTTAAGGTTACGCCAATTGGTCAGGTGTATTTTAAACTAGATAACATTATAAAAACCTAACCTCACTTTTTGAAACTATGATGGTTCCACCCTTTGGCATTATAACATTGAAATGTTGATAAAACAAATATAATTACAATGTCAGCATCTAGCTTACTGCTGCACAGCGCTGATCAAATTAAGCAAATGATAAGAGAAAATAATAGCTATTAATCCAGCTCAGTAGACATACCAAATTATTTAAAATCAATAATAAGCATACAAAATCATCAACTTTATTAAAAGATCAACCAAATAAACCAAACCTAAGGATAGGCTATGCCAATCAAATACCAATCGCCAGTTTTAAAATAAATCTATGCAGGTTTTTTTTTTTTAAGTTGAAAATGATGGCTAAAATGATAGTATGCAGGCCTAATATAATTACGTTTTTTTTAAAACTATTTGAGTTAGTTAACAGGTACTTTCTGAACTGACTGATTAAATAAGCACACGAGAATTTATATTACTGAGAGAAAAAGGGCTCCCAATTTTGCAGAGAGAAGTATTTTCACACAGCTTTCAGGGTTCTTTTACATACTACAACTGACATAGGACCGACAGCTTTACTTCCCCTCTAAAGCAAGTTCTGCTATGGAATTTTATTGATTGAGTAAAAATTTGTCAACTTCGGCTGGGTTCGAATCCATGAAAATTGGGTCTTGATGCAAGCATTTTACCCAAAGACCACAGAGGTCAACAATATCATTATTAAAACACAAACAAACTTAATCCTAACAAAAACATTCACAATAATGGGCACATGGACGGTCTCACCTTGTCTGGTTTGGTTGGCAGCTGATGGAGAAATCAAAGTTCGAATCCCAGGAAGTTATATACAGGTGATTTTTGATATATTAATTAATATGAATATGCAGAACACCCAGCTATTAGTAAAACTTTGGAGCGTAGATTAAAACCACAAACTAAAACGCCACTGTGGGTTGATATTAAAATAACATACATCATTACCACCTGTATTTAACTAAATCTAGCTGACCTAATTTCGAAAAAAGTGAAAAAAGGTGTGGTATTTTTTTTTTGGCAAAATTTTTGTTAATTTATTTTATTAAACATTTCTGACAAACACTCGGTAGTTATGTGATAGCCATGCACAACTTTATCATTAATTGCTGTGTTGATGTTAAAGTTGAACACTACTAAGGTCCAACTCAACTGATCTAAATAAGTCCAGTAAAAGTCAAGATTCTGTTTGAAACAACAAAAACATTAGAGCTAAGATTTCAGTATCATATAACCTGCAATCGCATCCACCACAGAGGTTCAGAGCTAGAGTAAGAATATCCTGGCTACATTAACTTTGTATCCAGTTTTCAGGTGCTGTGGTCCATGATTGTGTCTCCCCCTAGTTCCTTATCACTCTATTACAGTATTTAGTTAGTATTCTTTCAGTATGAAATGGCATATAGTAGTTGGGTGTAGTAGGACTTCAATCTTTACAGAACTATAGTAAAGTAACAGGTGACCTGATGGTTTAGGGGTAAGATGTCAGACTTCTGTGCCGGTGGACCGTGGCTCAATCCTTGGTCCCGGCACAGATTTATCTGATTACCAAACCCTTCCTTCACCTTTGACAAGATGTGTATTAATCACAACTTGTGAATGTGGGGAATGCCAGGCCTCCGTGGTTCGGATCCCATGTTAAACTGTAGGACTCCCATTTCATCTCACAATCACCCTACCATTACACATTAGTGTACGTGTGTATGCTAATAATAATTATAATATAGTAAAGTATCCTAGCTTAATGTTAATTGAATGCAAAATAATAATTTAAAAAAATAAAATAAAATAGGTGACTAGGTTTCAACTAATTCTTACTTGTTTCAATAATAAGTCTGGTAGCCTGATTAAGAAACTGAAACTTTTGTAGAGCCAGTTCAAGTTCATATTTTTCCTTCGTAAATGCCAACAACTCATCCATGGCTTCCATATGTTCTTTGTTTATGTTCTGAAAAATAATTAAATATGTACTGGTTTTACAATAACAAGTGTAGACCTATAACCTAAACAATTAATGTTATAGCCTATAAATGATCAAATTTGGTGTACTTGAGACTAAAAAGATTTACATTGTATTTTCGGTATTTTAAGCTCACCTTAAACTGATACCCTGTCTACAACTATTGACTCTGTCATTTAAATTAATTTGAAATAACACATGTATGTCCAGAATTTTACTAGGCAAGGGAGGAAATAAGCAAAGATTCAGTTTTCAAGTATCTGGGAAGCTGGATACATGAAGATATATGTGATGTAGACACGATGTCAAATCTCTAATTGCCATAGCGAAGGTACCACTTAATTAAAAGAGATTTATCCCCCCCAGGGATAAAAGATTGAGGAAGAGATTGGCAAAGAGCTTTGTTTGTAGTGTGGCACTCTATGGGGCGGAGCGAAGATTAGAAGCCTTTGCGATGTGTGAGTGGAAGAGGTCAGAAATAGAAGCCTAAGGAATGATGAGGCAGTGGTGGTGAGAGTTGGGGAAAAGAGAAGAGTAACTAGGTTGTCAAAAACAGGAAGAGAAACTGCTATTTAAATATTTTTTAAATATTTAATTGAAAACATTAATATGAATTTGATGTTTGTTTCTATTGGTTGAAATTACGTCTTGCGACTTTTCAATGTAGAGTCTACTTTGGAGAGAAGCGTAATTAAAAGTGCATTTGCGATTGCGTAATTGCGAGTCCGACAAGCGGGTATGTTGGTTGTAGACGGGCCATTACTGAATATTAGTAGGCATTAAAACTGCACAAAGTTGAAACATTTGGTCCACATAGCAAATCACAACAAACAAGACTTAAAATAGGTTATAGTATTTATGTAATTTATAAACTGGCTTACATAAAATTTGCTCAACATTTCGATCATTGTTGTGAGTTGGGTCAAGTAGGGACAGGAACAAATAAATAGTTTAAGGATCTGGATGGTCTGTTCTAGAATTAACTAGTTATAAGCCGTGTGTTGTAATGATATGTTGTTTCAGAAAGATCATATAAACTATGAATACTTAATTTGAACATTTAAAATTCAATCAATTATTATACACTATAATATTCTATAAAAAGTGTTTGATAGAATATTTTGCCTTTGACAATTATTCAATATTCCATCAAGCCAAACCTATAATTTAGGTTTATTATAAAAATATCCATCCAATAAAACAACTATAAACTATATACATATAGAAAACATACCATTACATTGAGTGGCTCTCACATGTAAAACACGATTTAAGGAGATTACTATGCAATGTTTCTTCCAAGTTTTAAATCAGTCAATTACAAAATTGTCCCGTTTTTCCCACCAATTTAAATAAAGAATAAGTAAACTTAAAAGTACAAGTTTTCCCCTTTATGTAAAAAATAATAACTTCAAACTTGTGAAAGCTGCATGTCTATAGAAAGCGCTAGCATTGTAAAATAGATCAAAGTCCGTCATATTAACTGGGTTAATGTTTATTTTTAAATCTGCTATAAAATTTAAATGTATAATAAAGTTTTTAAAAATTAGTTAGCTACATAAAATTAGCGAGACTTAATAATAGTCAATAAATAAACTAGTTGTAATAATGTTTGAATAATATCATGAAATTAAAACATATATGTATCCAGTCAATTCTGATCGGTGACAGTTTTAACTTGCCAACTAATTACACTACGACGATATGGTATTGGTTATACTATAGACCAGTGGCTTTCAATTACTTCTCAGCGCAAGCCACAGTTATATTTTTCTTTATTGAATCGGGCCAGAGAGTGTGAAAAATTAATTTGAAAAATCTACATAATGTATGGTACTCAAAATGAAAACTAAGTACCTCATAAGATTATGAACAATATTTTTATTTTGGGATTTATAAAATATTTTAAAGTGGCTGTTTAACTACACCATCTATCTAGACAAATGCTACATGAACCAGGATTTTCTGGAGGCTGCCATAGGTTGGAAGAACAGAAAACTTCTTGGTGAAAGGAAAGGTCATTCAATTTCCCCCCCAAATATTTTTGTCACCAACCCTAGCCAGAAACTACCATTTTACCAGGGTGGTTTTATTTAGTAGAATGTTCATATTTTGTAAAATAATAAACTTTAGTTAATATTAAAGTGTAATACTAAGACATAAGGAGGAAATTTCAAATTTATATGACATATAACTTTGCTTGTGTTTGGTTTGTGTGTATTTTGTTTTGTTAGCGTATTTCCCGCTTTTCATACCACAAGATTGTACTTTTTGGAGTCGGAAAACTGCTTATGCTCACACTTTTGGTAAAAAAAATAGTCTTCCTAGTTTATAATTAACTAAGTGTATGTTTCGTGTAATAAAATGTAATTATGATTAAGGCCTAAGATGGACTTTTGTGTTTTGAGGGTTGGTACAGATGGAGGTCGAAGCGGAAGGAACAGTTTTTTTTTCACTAAATTAAGGGGTATGATCCTTAAGTGCTTTCACAATTCCACTTTTGGAGGCCATTTGGGTATTTTAAAAACTCAGAGAAAGATAGCTCCGGAGTTTATTTTTAGTCCAATATGTATCAGGATGTTAGACAGTGCATTAGAAAATGTGATGGTTGTCTGGGAGCCAAACCTCCTTAGAATCCACGTTATGGGCTACATTCTATAGACGTTGCTCATAGCCCGTCGAAAACTGTGTTTATTTTGTAGGCACCATCACCCGTTCTACTAATGGAAATCCCTGCGTACTTAACCTCATTGACGGTTTTTAAAAATTTGTTGCCATTATCCTCCTTAGGAACGCGAAGGGTTCTACTACTATTATTATTAGCACCGCGTCTTACTACCCGTTCGGGTTATACGCACTTACGCTAATGTGTAATGGTAGGGTGATTGTGAGATGAAATGAAGGACCTACAGTTTAACGTGAAATCCGAACCACGGTGGTGGCCTGGCATTCCCCACATTCACAAGATGTCTTGTCAGAGGTGAAGGAAGGGTTTGGAAATCAGATAAACCTGTGCCGGGACCGAGGATTGAACCCCGGCCGCCAGCACATAAGTCTGACACCTTACCCCTAGACCACCAGGTCACCCGGGGGTTCTACTACTGTTAAAGCACTCTCTCATAGAGTATGGGCTATTTTTGGTGCCTCCAGGAAATTAATTAGCGATAATGGACCTTGTTTTCACTCCAAGCTATTTCTTATATATGTTTTGCGTGGGATATTACGTATGTGACTACTAGCCCTTACAAACCTTCCCCTAATCAAGTATAAAGGTTCAATAGAAACTTGAACACAGCTCTTACAATTTATCAAGGTTCTAGGCAACCTCACTGGGCAAAGACTTATATTTTTAATCACTAGCTTTTAACTCAGCTATACATGAGTCAACTGGAGCTATTCTGGGGATTCTGGTGACTCCACTTATTATGAGAGGTGTAAGCTTGCTTTTCATAACTTGTGGAGATCCAGGCATAAAGTGAACACGGTTTATAACTGAGGTCGTAAGCCAGTTCATGTGTCTGTGAACGACAAAGTACTGTGCCGTAATTTTCCACTTAGTTCAGCTGCCAACAGGATCTCTGTCAAGCTCACACCAAAATGGTGTGGTCCTTGGCTCATCAAATCATTCTTAACACCTGTTTGCGTGATGCTAGAACATGTTAAAAGAGTTGATGGTACGTAAGGTAAACTATTAGCTACAAATAGGATGTAACGGTATGTTTTTGTATATATGTTTGAGATTCTATATAATCTGGTAGAAACAAGTTAGTGTGTTGCTTTTGTAAAAATAACTAAAGGTAAATATAAATATAAGTTGAATTTGTTAAAACAGTTATTGTGCTACATTAAAAATAATATGAACTATGAGAATTAGTTGCATTTATAAGGTAATCGCTCAAATAAAATCAAGTTACTATTAGTTGTTTATTCTTATAAAGATGAGATTTGGTACATCCCTTTTGTGAAGTTACTCTAGTGGGATGAACATTGTAATTTTATAGTTAATGTTCGTATTTTTCAAAATTACTATTATTCTACAGTTTATAGATCGTAATGGGTTATTTATTTTATATGTGTCGAGGGGAATGTTTTATATGTAATAGAACTAATTCCATCCCTCCCTTCCTTTCCTTCTGCATCTGCGCTTGGGTTCTGTAACAAAGCTGTTTGTCTGGCTGGTGCCATCTATTGAGAAAAAGATTTCCAGCCGCGCTGCCCCAGCTTGTCTCAGCGAAGTAGATCCTGACTCTCACGCTGAAGTTGTGATGGAAGTGAGATGTTTCTTCACCACCACATGGTTGCGCCCTCCCTGGGCACCTTTGAAAAAAAGAATAAGAGAGTTGTAACGTGTTAAATAACCCGTTAACACGTACACTCAAAATACCATAAATATGATTGACATTATAAATAAAAAACTAATATATTCTAATAATATTTGGCAAATATATATTCACGGTGAAATCATTTTTCTGGAAACGCCCAAACTTGAGAAAAGTGCCCAAATGACGGTTATACACTGCTTAGAGGAGCTACAAAACAATTAACATCTTATGTCTTGGCCGGACGTAGATAAAATAAGGAGTGGTTTCTTTGTAGTGTACTCAGCGGCAGTCTGCTAGCGCTAGTTGTCATTTGGCTCATTTTTAGGAAATGACTCCCCCTTCCCTTGTAAATGTCCCTTCCCGAATACGTCAGTATATCTTGTATAAAATAGCCAACCCTCGCTCCACATTTTGTATTCTATTGTAACGATTCGTCAGAGGAACAGCCTGCACGTGAACCAAGGATCAAAGAACTAAGCAACTGGTGATCACAATATGTAAGGATTAGGTCTCTCCTCCTCGCCGCAGATGTAGCAACGTCTGTCACTATGGGTATTTGGATTAGAATTTTTTTAGGGCCATCGTACTCTATGTTTCTATGTCCATAAGACATAGTTTGGAATATCAGAGTTTCTGACTTGTTTTTCTATGCTCTTAAGGCATAGTTTTGAATGTTAGAGTTCTTGCTCTAATTTTATATGTCCACAAGACATAGGGGCATAAAATGGTGAAAATAAGGTTATATATTACTTTGTTCTATTACCTAGTAGGGTCTTTGACTGATTTCAGCCTCTAATATTTCTAATAGTGTAGCTTCCTATGGTACTCAACCTGTAGGTGTGCTACTAGTCTAGAGTAGGGGCCCGCGGGATATAGTTCATTTGGTACGGTTCCCTTCCAACACCGTTTGTTTTTGTTTATGTTTAACTGTTTGCACTCGATATAGTGTGTCCAGACGTGGGTGAAATGTTAAATATACTATTGGATGACCAGGCAGTACTAATTAGGAATAGACTGGTCATTGACTCTTAACATCTTAGATTCCTGGTACCTCGACATTAGTTATTTTTAAAACTATAGTTCCTCTTCTAGGGTCGTAATCTTTGTATATCGTAATTCACTATGGAGTTAACTCATGCTAACGAGCTCGTTTAGCTACCAACGTTGTAACTCCTTAAACTAGAACTTTCTAGTGTTAGGTATTGTCAACTATAATTTTATATTCCATGTAGGTCAAAGTTCGACAGCCATCAGGCTGGAGTGGAGCTATATATTGAATCATTTCCTTAAATTAATTATTACTTCACTCTTAAATTGCCGTTCTATTGAGGCAGACGCTCCTTCGTAGCAGAATGTGTATTAGGTCTAATTTAACGAGTTACGCCCATTTGTAATAATAGACTCTTCCACACATGTTTTGATTGCAGGTATAATCTATGTGTTTCACTCCAAATGTTCCCTATTGGGATATGTCAAAAGTAACTGATTTAATTTATTTTAATAAACAAAGGATTGTCTTGTGTAAGATCTCGTAAAACCATATGTAATTCAATCAAGTCGTTTGGATTTAAATAAACTGATTTGTTAAACTTGTATCTCTCTCTCTTATGCTTGTTACTTCCCTTCCTTGTTATACATATTTTGTTAATGTATTCGTCTCTTCTTCTATCAAATAGGAGAAACGGTGGTACAAGCCCAAGTTTGGGTTTGGGAAAGCTCTCAGCTATTGTAACATATTTCCTTTTCATGCCCCTTGTTGTGCGTCAATTGTAAAGATTACATTTAATATGTCTTCTTATTGTCGACGAGCCCCGCGTTGAATGCCAATTGTAAAATATACAATAAATCTTCTTCTTGTCGTGCCATTTCTTATAAAACCTCCACGTTGAGCGCCATTTGTAACAATTATATATATATTTTCAGAGGTTATTTAATTGGGTGATATTGTTGAATATTAAGACTTCCTCGTACTTTATATGTTAAGTTTTATTTGCACATTATTTTATCAATTACATAAGACTAGTAGTCAGTCTCAACCACCTAAGACAAGGATTCTATCTCAACTAACTCAGAAGAGGAGTTCATTTCAACTAACTCAGACGAGTAGAGAGTCTCAACTGGCGTCAGCAAGCCAAGCGTCTTACTGCCTTGTTGATTGTGAACCCCGTAGAAAGAGATTCGAATTTCTTTTCATCGACCAATAGGGAAATTATCTTTGAGCGCGAAACTAAATCTGGCACCTGCTATTCTTTTACTACGTAATATTACCAGGAATTCAGACCATGCCCTTGACACGTGCAGCTAAATGAAATAAAAAAAAAGAAACATGGCCGTTTCTTAGAAAAGATAAGTTTAAATCAAGTCAACTGAAAAAAGGAAATAGGATCTCAAATGTTAATAAAGCAAGGAAAATCGATATCATTACACTATTGAGTGATATAACTGTCTCTTTGCGTGCATAAAGGTATGTATGGTGTTTATCAAGATCATCTAACTATCCGCTTCCTGGTTCATTTAAAGGAACTCCTGGAATTTTCTTCCACGTGGAGACTTGTGGATTTCATCTCAGGTTGAGTAAAGCATACAAGGTACGAGTAGAGCAAGACTATTTTATATTTCCTCCCACGGTAGTACCGGTGAGTAATCAATCCTCAAGGACTTTGATCCACGGGGATACCTCAGCTGAATTTGTTTCCAGACTGAAGTAGCTGGCTGTACCAACGCTGATCTGGGTGAATTTGTCCAACATTGAGAGTTCATCGGGAGCTAAGCCCTACTTCTTTATCGTCTTGGACTATAGAAATAATTATCCCAGCGGACAATATCTCACATTAGTATTCAATAAATAGTACTGGGTTACAATGTAAATTAAACACCAGTGCCAAATTTTCACGCGAACGGACGTAAACCTTGGGAAACAACTATGTCAGGGGTATAACAAAAGGTTAACATATTTGGATCGATCTAATCGATTTTGGTATTATAAGGTTTTATTGAAGAGTGTTTTACTATTATTATATCTATAAGTTGTAGTTAACAGTAGTGCTCGACCTTCCAGTACAATTTGAAAATATTTAATTTCTAGTTTTGATCATACTTATTTTTATAGCTGGTAACTTACCATGTGCTAATATTGTGTCATAATGTATGTGTCCTCACCATAGTCATCATTATAATCATATGAGGCGTTGTGTGCAAGAAGGGCGAATTCATTAACGGGACTTTTTTTAATCTCTCCATCATGTTCAAGAACACCTGCAGTGCATGCTCATACTTCTAATTTGTAGAGTTCGCCCTTCTTTAACCCTCATAATAAGGTTTTAAAATAAAGACGATTCGCTTTTGAGCGTTCAGTGTGCGGGCAATAAGGGCGAACTCGGAGCTCTCTCCCCGACATTGAAGGTCCACCCTCCCTCTTGAGCTTGCAATTGATGATCACAAGCAAAGAGAATGCTCTTCGTGACCACAACACAAGTTGGTTTATTCTCAACTAGTACGAAGCTAGTGTTTTTCTGTTAATTGTAAAAACTTGTGATGGCAAGTGCAGTGGAGCGTTATCCTCGTAAAAGAATTAATAATAAAGATAACACTCAAGTTGATTATGTTGTTTAAATAGCTTTATTTATTTTTCCGCAGTCATTTCTCCATACAGTATTATTGTATTCAATGTTCTAGTAATCAGTAATCTATATTTTTCAATAATAAATTCTGTCTTTGCTAAACTGATTTTTTGGTTGTTGCCATCCTTACTCTCACACATTAGAGGTAGGAGGGAAATATAGGCTAGAGGGGAAGGGAGGGGTATATTTCTTGACTATGGGATATTGCATAGGTACAATATTATTGCTCCTAAAAACGAAATGAGACACAAAAACTTTTTGTTGAGTTCACCTGGCCCGAAAAGTTTAAAAAGTATTTTTCTCACATGCTCTTGTTAAGTTCGCCCTTCTTGCACGCAAGGCCTCATATTTATTTAGAAATTTCTTTAATACCAGTTTGTAGGTTAAAATAAATGTTAATTTTCCCTTTGGTGAATTGTGAAACTAAACTACATGTGGTTGATTGATAGATACGCCAATATAAGGTAGCCTTTCCTCCCCTTTTCAAGTGTTTGACCGCTCAAGCCTAACTCAGAAGTCCTGTAGAAAGAGGGTATTTCATGTCTCTACCCATGGAGTGAGCTAATAGTCGAGGTACATCCATGCCCACCACTTTAGGAGGGTTCTTTCATAAACAAACATTTATTGTAATTTACATGTTTATTGAAAATAATAGAGATAAGTTAGGAGAGCTCTTTCAATATAAATTATGAAACAAACTTTACTTTAGTTACCAAGAAACTAATAAGAAAAACGAGGTCGACTTCCTTCAACTATTTGTTTAAAATCAGATTTGTACTCTGCACTAAAGGCATGCACTACAATGTAAAACTCTCCACATTCCCAGAGGTTGAAGACATTCCATATGTCATTGTTGTTGATGATGCCTTTGCCCTATCTCACAATGTATTAAAACCGTATGTTGGAAGACATCCTAAAGGTTCTGTTGAAAGAGCTTAGAATTATAGGCATTCACGCGCCCGTAGAGTGATCGAAAATACATTTGGGATTGTCTGTTGTATTCAGAGTACTGAGGGGAACAATGATGTTAGATCCACACAAAGTTTTCCTAGCTTGCGTTTTTTGAACAATTTCCTCCGGCACAGGAAGAGCTCCCTTAATTTATATTGTCCTGCCTCAACCTTTGACAATCAAGAAGAGGGTAACATAATTTCGGGAGAGTGGAGACAATATGGAGACCCACTGCAAGGTTTACATTGCTGTAGGGACGCTGGTGGTCTGGAGGGTAGTGATGTTAGTGCCTAGATAGCACAGCACTTTAAATTTCATTCTGTATTTTGACAGCACAAATATGCTTAGGTTTTTTCTTGCCATTTTTATGGTGACAGCTTTATAAATTAGTTGTGTTTTCCTTCTTTTGATGTAAGCTTGTTGGGTTTTGTCATATTTAGAATTTTATTTGTAATTACTAGCTATCTATATTAATATTATGGTATTAATCAATATTATTTAAATTAAAATTTGAATTATTTTACTATATCTTTTTTAGTTTAAAAAATTATTTAACTTGCTAGATAGATTATTGGACATATTTAAAAAAACTACCTTTATCCTGAGTGTACAGTGATGACCAAACACATCTATGGTTTAGCTTGGATAAGCCTGATGTGAATATTGTACAAACAGACTGTGTGAATCATCAATCAACTACTTGTTTAGTGTTTCCCAAGTTTTGACATATCTACACATGTGTGTGGCCAATTAACAGACTGCATTAGATCTAGTATTATTGGTAGATAGCAAAGCTCAGAGTATTATTTATTTACATAAATGAACACACATATAAAGGAAAGAATAAACCAAGTGATTGCTTATTTAAAACATTTATTGCTTTATAATGAATCATCAAAAGTATGCTATTTTGTTTTTTAAGCCAATATGTAACAGAACAACAAAGATTATTTAATATGACAAATAATTATATTTAAAATCAGGTCAAAATTATCTAAACCATTTGTTAAGGTTAGCACTCTATATAAGTGTTGAGAAATACTGGTAAGAGGCTTAAACTGGCCATTACATTGATATGTTACATATACATTTTAAACATATATATTTACTACTACTACTACTACTAATAATAATAACTTAAAAGCATAACAATAGAGTGCAAATCTATACATGTATTACATCTGCAGGGTTATTCTGACCGATCGGGAACATTTGTCGGCTCAAGTGTCGTCAACTACACTTTGTGGAAAAATAGCAAAACAGCGATTCTGTCTGAACATCGCTTCGTGACGTGAAGACCATGGTTGCAATGGCAATCATTATTCAACAATATTAGGTTTTAAATACTATTTATTTAAGTTGACAACATATTTTACCCAGATCTTATTGCTTCTTGTTTACTTTTGGTTGTATTTGCAATTTCGAAGAAAGAAGACAACACGGTTTTTATTAATGGTTAGTATTTATTTTTATAGTTATCACATTATTTGAAATTCTTGATCTATCAATTTATTAGTTACTATTTCTTTAATTTAATAACTATTAAAATGGAATTTATTGGGGTGTTTTAATATTTTATGTAGGTCTAATCTTGTGTATAATTTATAGTTTGGTCTAATTTTCAGTATCATTATCTATAACTATACCTAGGCTTACAAACAGAATGCGATGCTTATTATGTGCATTACCATACATTTATTTTGTCTTTATTGACGGAAAAGTTTATATTATATATTGTGTGCCGTGATTCCAGGAAATAAAGAAACGTGAGTAGATCCAATATAATTATATTCAACAAATTTAAACTAGTCCTATTTGAATGTGCATAGTATTATAATGTGATGTTAATGAAGCACTAATTTTTGAAACAAAAACTATCTTTAAAAGACTGCTAATCTATATTAAGATGTTTTAACTTAAAAGTACACCTAGGCTACGAGTTCTTGTAGGACTAGTTAGGTTAGCTTATAATGTATTACCTTTTTATTATTGACAAAAGTGGGCTGAATTACTACTAAAAACAAATATGTTGAGTAGGTTGCTAAAATTGAATAACTATCCTAGGTTATTTGTCATATATACCGATTCAAAGTTAATATTAGTTATATATAAATGGTAATTTATCAAATGTTTTACCAATAATAAAGTGCCAAAAAACCCATACATTTTATTTTAGTAAGTTAATGGTAGTGGAACTTAGGCCTATAAAACTGTGAGAAAGATGTCATTAAGTATTTACTAAAAGAAACAAAGATTATTGTTATTGTAAAATAATGTAAGTCTTCCAATTATTTATTTTATTTATTTCAAGATGTTTAACCTAATATCATAAGGGCCATATTAGTAGTTATTTTTTCCAGGATGGCGCTCAATAACAGGACTGTTTTCTACATAAAATAGAAAATAATAAATAATTTAACACCATCATTCTATTCAAAAGGATACAGAAAATCAAATGATAATAACATTATAATTAAAATATTTGTTAGGCCTATAATTGAAACAATTGAATAAGAACTCTTAAATCAAATACCAAAGTCATGTTTTTTAATTATTGAAAGGTTGGGTTTTGTTAATTTGGGGCTAGCTTATAGTGATAAAAAAAAATCCTATTTTAATACTTTATTATTGGAGTATTTACCAATAAATTGACCAAACCTTTCATGTATAGGCCTACATAAATAACAATTTTGAACAGTAGTAATCAAAGAAATAATATAAAGGTGATAATGTTAAGTATAATTTGTATAAACCTGAGCCGCACAGGTAAAAACACAATATGTTCATCAATAGCTACATTTCTCTGATGTTTTGGGTGCATTGATTGAGTGTTGCAAAAGTAAAAATATGTCAATACTTATAATTTTAGTGTAATTTGATTCGCCATTTGCTCGTGAGTATAATTATTGTTTTAAATTTTTTATTATTTTATATTTTATAAGAAAAAAGTGTATTATATACACTGTATTTTGCGCTTCATCCCTAATTTTTTCTATATCCTCGTTTGTGATTTATTAAAATTATTAAAATACCTTTTAAATCATTCACTTGATAAGGAATTATAAACAGTTGCTTTGTTGAGATTAAACTGGTAGTTACAAATAAGCTTTCACTGTTAGGGAAATTGTATCTTTGTGCTTGTTTATAAAATATGAAAAAATACCTAGCCTACAGGACAAGTGAAGCTTTTTGATTGTAGTTTTGTTTTCTTTTGATAAAATAAACTGTATGGGACATACTATTGTACTTTTTTAATAATGGCTTTATGTTGATTGAACTAGAAAATTTACAACAATCTCCATTAGTAAGTTAGGCCTAGAATGGTTTTTAAGTTGGTATAAATAAACATTTCTTAATAAAATGTTTGAAAATGGTACGATTTATAATTAATTTTACAATTTGTGTAGAGTGACTAGTATGTGAGCTAAATCTGTCGGAAAAATTCAAATCAAGATTAAACCAGTAAGTAGGCCTACTGTACAATTAAATCATTACCTATACTAAGTTACCCACTTTTATTTATAAGATGAAATTTAGTGTTTCAACATCATATCAAAAAACCTGTAAAAATACATGTAATGCAATAGCAACTAAAACATTGATAAACATTTTATTTTTTATTCACATACATAACAAAAAAAAAACTATATTAATTTGATGTTGCTTTTTGGTTTGCAAGGCACTGGGGACATTGTGGCAAATAATATTTGGGCTTGGGCTTAGTTTATGGCATACAGTATTTATTAAGATGAGAAACTACGGAATATATAAAATATATATCGACCACAAGAAACAATTTAAAACTTCACACATTGTTTAAATTATTGCTGTCTTAACCAAACACTTTAAAACAACTATTTTGAAAATCTATGATACAAATACAAATAAAAATCCCACTTTAAAATTACTAAACGCTAAAACACACTAAAATAAACCCTTACCTAACTAAATTGGATAATATAAATACTTAAATAATCAAATATATAAAAATCCAAAGTAAGTAATGAGTGCCATTAAAGTTGGGAAGTTAACAAGGGGGTAGACAGTCTCGTAAATAAGCGACAGATTTCACCATCGTCTTGTCGTCAACTAGCCGGGACAGACTCACATATGTCGAGAAGCTCACGAGATCGTCCTGACGCAACGTCGTCAACTAGTTCCCGTCCGGTCAGAATAACCCTGCTGGTATACACAGTAGGGTATTCTGCACAATATAAACCCTTTAATACCAGCATAATGTGACATATCTTCATGGTTTGTTTTTACACATGAGTTTTCTGAATTTTATTTTTTCTCTTTTTAATATGGAGCAGGAACTTTGACTCTCAGGAAGATGGGAAAGAAATACTTTGAGAGTTTTGAAATTTGGTGGAAAATACTTGAGAACATCAGGTGGACAGACAGGGTGACAAATGAAGTCCTAAGAAGAGTGGGTGAGAAGAGAACCATTTGGGATGTGATGCTTCAGTACAAAGCAAACTGGATCGGACAAATCCCTAGGAAGAACTGTCTTCTGCAAGACATTATACAAGGCAAGGGTGAAAGAAAAAGGCACATTGGCAGTTCAATGACAAAAGGAATGTACTTGCCATAAGACAGAACACCTAATAATAATAAGTTCTAATGTATGGATATCCTATGATTTCTTCAAGTGGATGCTGATACATTCCTTTTGAATTCAGCTTCCTCATTCAGTGACTTTAAATTATTGTATGTTGCAGGTAGCACAAAGAGGCAGTAAGACACCAACTGTGCCTAGTGTTTTATTTTGCATTTTGATGATTGTGATTTTAATGCAAATTTGACAGAAGGCTAGCGATTGTTGGATGGATTCTATACTTGACAGAAAATCTTGTGATAGCATTAAGCCAAGCGAGTTGTAAATATTTATATACTCATAGAAGAGAAACATTTGTGATGATCTTAACAAAGAAACAGTTGGCCCCTACAAACGATTTTATTTTAAGGTTGAAGAAATAGGGCTGATATCACATCCTGAAGATTAGTTTTTGTAATGCGCAGGAACATCCAATATTAATAACAATTTCTATCAAAGCTTAATTGAGGCTGTGTATGCAATTGTTTTCTATCAATGTGTTATGATTCCAAAGAATGTGTCACCTAGATTCTAAGACACAGTATATATACTCATATTTAATCAGCATTTCATGAAAAAAAATGCATCTATTAAATAATAAAAATTTTAAAGTAGCCTTAACAGATGAAATAGGCCTATAATATACATATGAAAAATACTCATCCACATTTATGTGGTTATATTAAAAGTAATAAATTAATAAAAAGTTGATTATACAATAAAGCTAATATTTTAGAAATTTGTGATTTTATAAACTCCCTCATTTTTAAAAGATGTTAAGTATGTAATATCCATGTGAAACTACTCAATATTTTAAAGAGAGCTTAGAGAACTATTATCTGGTTTTAAATAGTTGATATTAACAATTTATTTATATTTCAAATAAAACTATTAAATCTAGTTTGAGCTTTATACATAGGATGCCACAATACACCAAAGAGAAATTAGTAAGATATATCTTAAAACATGACAATTGCTATTAATAAAATGAAGAATTTATTTGTCTGTCATGAGCATTGCGTGATATCTATCGCACACAGAAGGCTGAAGTTTTTAATATAGTAGCCCCTGTGCACATACATGTGTACCTCAAAGCTGAAATTTTAAATTTTTGAGGAGTTTTGTTTTAAAAATATGTTAGAAACTTGGTTGGAAGAAAACAATATTAAAAAAATAAATATTTTTGTATGTTTGTTTTTAAGCAAAGAAACACATTACCCGGGTACTCCTACTAATTTAATTAGGTAGTAATTTTGTGGTTTGCAGCAGTAAGATGAATCAACTAACTGTATGTTTATTAGTATGCCTCAACACCACTATATCAAAATGGAATTGGCCAGTTTCATATGTGAAACTACCCGCCTCTGTGGAGTAGTTGGCTAACGCGCTTGTCGTGTTGAGCCCGACTGCTGAGAACGGGGAGATCGAGGTTCGAATCTCGGTCGGGTGAACTGGGGGCGGTTTTTCCTAAATGGTTTTCCACTCTCCCTCCACGCAAATGCGGGTTCACTTCCTCTAATTCTACCTACCTCATTCCTAATCCATTAGAGTAATTAGTACTTAAAGCGTATAACCCGAACGGGTAGTAAGATGCGGTGCTAAATATTATTATTATTATATGTGAAACTGGTCCATTCCATTCAGATTTAGCTAAGCTTCATCCTGTATTTAGTATAGCACTGCACTTGAGGCATATTAAATCAGACTATAAAAATGGCCCTAATTGGGTGAACATTGAGTGAAGAAACCGCACCTAGGGAAAGAATAAAAAATGTGGGAAGATGCCAATGCACAAAATGTGACTTCTTGCTTTTTTCTGGCTTCTATAGTATAAAGTCACAAACACATTTAATACAAACATAGTTTTGATATATTTTGGCATTATTGCCTTTATCAAAAAATAGAGTAGGCTAGTGTTTTACTTCTGTTTTCCTAAGTTAATGCTACAACTAAAAATTTTATATCCAAAATAACAGTGGCATCTAAGTTATTAACTTGATATTTTAAAGATATTGCATTTGGCAAAAGTGATATAATAGATGTGAATATTTAATTTTTCAAGAGAGTCATGACAAATAATTTTTGATTTATACTAAGTCTATTATACACATAAAACTATGTAGATGTTTCATAGAATTGTAATACAAGCATAGGTAAACAAATATATATATATATAGCTTCTTTGAAAATATCACAAATATAATTTAAAAGTAAGTAAGTGCACAATCTAAGGCACTGGTGTACTACTTTAAGTGTCAACATTCCATAATAATAATATTAATAAAGAAATTAAATATCATAATAAAATACATTAGCAGCAACCATTTGATCTTCTTCATGGCTGACAATCATGACTGCATTGACTAAAATGTTTGGATCAGTGACAGTGACAAACACAACAGGACCATCCCTTGACAAGTTGGAATTATATTTGTCAATGAGAATCCCTGTCAATTCATAAGCAATGTTGAAACACTCCTCATCAGACAACTCTGGGGATGCAGAGAAGTCTCTGTGTTTAAAGTATGGGTATTCGTCTTCGTTAAAAGATTTGAATTTCTTAGAACTAGGACCAGAGTATTTCTCCAAATCATATGCATTTGTATCAATAAAGTGCTCTGGTACAACTTTGGATTTATTGATATATTCTTGTTTCTCACCTGACGTCCGAGAATGAGGTTCTAGTTCCATTTCATGCGTTCTGC
The DNA here is from genome assembly GCA_902151445.1 of Timema monikensis. NCBI lineage: Eukaryota > Metazoa > Arthropoda > Insecta > Phasmatodea > Timematidae > Timema > Timema monikensis. The sequence continues at coordinate 292,552 of CABFVZ010000546.1, read as the reverse complement.
CTCCTGTAGAATGCATTGAACAAAAACGTTGAAATTCAGATTTTATCATAACAAGTAATTCTATACAAGTATCATAATTGTGGAGAATTGTGGTCATAAAGTGTTTGGCTCTATTGCCCGAAATGTTATAGTTATGGTCAAATTCTTCTTGAATGAATGTTTCACCAAGAGAACGCTTTGCTATTCTTAAATCCTCTTGATATTTTTGTTCCATTTCTCTTGATACTCGCTGTACAAACTGTCTTACAAACTGAACTATTTTAATAATTTCTTCAATTTCCTCTAAGTTCATTAGTCTAGCGACTTTTAAGGCAATGCTGTAAACATCATTGTGGTGAGTTTGTGCTAAATCCCCCATCACACGAACAAAACTCGTGGCATCTGAAGACAAGGTGTACATTATTTTACTTAGAGGAGAATTTGAAACTTTTGTTCTAGCTTTAACTGAAGTTACATTATTTGTATTATTAGAGAGAGTTGAGTGTTCATTGTAAATGGGCTCCCCCAACTCATGAAATGCTTCATGTGTCAAAGACCCATCACAAAGATTTTTAGTTGCTTTAAGAATTACTTGCCTTTCAGTTGCATGCATTTTATTAAATTTAACTGGATCAACATGAATATGTTCATTTAGCTCCACATGGCCTGCATTTGAGAAAGATATCTTTGTGTTATTATCATGAAACTCTTTTCTAACTTTGACAAGACTTGCAAAGAAGTCATCAGGATTCTCAATGTGTGTAATGGCTTTGATGACTTTAGCATCTCCGTGCATTGCATCTTGTTCTCCACGAGTATTCATAGCAAGTCTGCGGTACATTCTTCTATGTTTGTTGCTCCTGAGACTAGCCTCAAACTCATTCAATACAACTTTCTGATTATCTTTGATGATAGCATTTGCCGTCTTAATGTTTATCAAAGAGTTGGTGAAGAAGAGAACTTGTGATGTAAACTGAAATATTTCTAGGTTTGTTAAATCACCAGACTTGTATCGTTCACGCATCAAGATAAGACTGTTTAAAACACCAGCCCCATTAGCAGCCACAGATGACATGTTGAGTACAGTCACTAGAATCCTGCCTGCCTTAGACATGACCTCCCCATTTTGTGCCATCTGAGACACCAACTTTACCCCTGCCCCGGATGCCATACCTAAAGTTCCGCCGACTATATTCAGATAGCAACTCCGAGCTTCACTATCTTTCAAACCAATACTCTGGCCATGGTTTCCTTTATCAACCAGAGTGCTAACAGATCTTCCTGTACCGTAAATAAAACTTGTCACTCCACTGATACTACTTGCTAAAAGGATAGGTGCAGCTACTGGGATACATGCAAGAGATGCTAAACCAACTAAAGTACTCCCAAATGCTACTGCTGAGCTTGCACCATCCAAAGCATTTAACAATTTATTTGTGATCTTACATGCAGGAGTTTTACCAAAGTTGATCAAAACTTTGTCATTCTCATCCCCTATATAAACACCACCATTAGGGTAGCAGCACATACACCGAGGCAATTGATTGTTATTTAAATAGTCTTCCCATCCTTTGTAAATTCGACTATTTGAATCGATGAATAGGTAACAATTTTCTAATTTACTATCATACTTTGGGATTCTGAAGACAGGTGTAGGATCACAATGCCCATTACGATTAAGAAAAACAAATACAACTGCAACTAATATATCATTATTTGTTTTAACGCGGTATACATCCTGTTCTTTGATGACTGTGCAAATCTTTTTGATGTGTTCAAGTTTATTTTTGTCGTACCCTGTTTCCTCATTATTCTCACTGTCTGGAAGTTCATTTGGAGATCCGTACAAAGCATGCCCTATATTTCTCTCCAGTAAATTCCATTCTGATATCATGTATGAGTCCCAGTCTCGATCACCCAGTGATTCATACAAAAACTGCTGTTCTTTGGTAGCCTGTTCAACCCATGACATTTTATTCTCATCTGGTTCAGTTGTACTAGGGATTGTGGCTTTTTCAACTTCTGCAGTCATTCTTAAAGCTCCTTAAATCGTTTCAAATAATATTTACCTGAAATTAAAAAAACAAAACAAAAAACATTAAATGATTATTTATAAGTGTAAAGGCGCTCAAATGTATTATTTATTTATTAATTTTAAGCACCACGTCTTACTACCTGTTCAGGTTATACTCTTAAGTATCAATTACACTAATGGGTCAGGAATTGGGAAGTTAAATATATAGGAAGTGAGCCCGCATTTGCGTGTAGTAGGGAGAGTGGAAAACTATTTAAGAAAAACCACCCGCAGTTAACTCGACCAAGATTCCAGCCTCGATATCCCCGTTCTTGGCAGACAAGCTCAACACGAAACTAGCGTGTTAGCTACAGTCGCCCCGTGGCTTCTTTGGTGCTGACTGACAGCTCACAGCTGACTCCTGAGAGTCAACATTTAGGTGTACACCTAAATTTTGACTGTCAGAAGTGACCACTGCTAAACACATGTTTTTGCAGATAATATGGTCTGGCGTAGGGATACATAATTTGGGTCTGGTAATTTCAAAGCTGCGAGCTTTCAGTCAGCACCAAAAAAGCCATGGGGATAATGTAACTAGGCCACCAAGTAGAGTCACATATACAACGTGTATCTAAAACATTGCATCAAACTTTGGCAGGCTATTCCTTGGGTGGGGAATGCCAGGCCTCCACCGTGGTTCGGATTCCACGTTAAACTGTAGGTCCTTCATTTCATCTCACAATCACCCTACCATTACACATTAGCGTAAGTGCGTATAACCCGAATGGGTAGTAAGACGCGGTGCTAATAATAATA
>CABFVZ010000546.1:239154-268169 GCA_902151445.1 Timema monikensis | reverse complement strand
GTCGTTTTTAGATGACATGTTTTAAATTAAATTTATATATATTAAATATATTGTCATACTGTGCCAATTTGGTATTATATAAACAAGGTTGTTTAGAATAATTTTATGCCAACAACAAAGTCACATCCAATGACCATGTTGGCGTCATTTATACCATTTATCTACAAAACAGTTTCAGCGCACATGATTGGTTGAATTACACAGACTAGTGTCGAAACTAGTACGAAAATAGCACGTGTTCTATCCTCACAACTAGTATGGTAGCCAGTATCAAGTGGCAGAACCAGTATACTTTTTCTGATTCACATGACGCTAGATGATGACGTGCTAGCTAGTGCTAGCTAGCACACTGGATTTCAAGTACGAGCTAGTGTCGTGTGATACGGACTTTACAATGCATCTGGATCATGGTCTCCAAAAAGGAGAGGTAAATGTAGAAAAAAACAAAAAACAACTCCACGAACCGATAAAATTCTAATCAGAATTAGTAAAACGAATCCAACAAAAACAAGCAGAGACCTTCAAAGAGATTATTGGGTAGTGATTTTGATGTTAGTAGTTCAATTGTACGCCGTAGGCTTCCGGAAGCTGGCTGGAAGGCAAGAAGACCAACGAAAAAACAACACTTGAATACTAAAATGAAGTTAAAACGTTTAGCATGGGCCAACAAATATAAATCATGGACTGCTGACAAATGGAAATAGGTAATTCTCAGTGATTAAACTCATTTATTTGTGCAGGGTTACAAAGCAAATGTTGTTAGATGAAGCAACTTTGAACCCTTAAGACCTGAGCATGTCCAACAAATTGTAAAACACCCTTTTAAACAAATAGTTTTGTTTTTTTCACAGCAAATGACACTGTAAGCTTAGTTCATGTTCAAGATATGATTAATTCATCCAAGTACTTAGAAATATTACAACGTAAGATTGATCCATTCTTGTAAACTTTTGACGGGACATTTCAAGATGACTTAGCCCCATGTCATAATTCAAAATTGGTCAAGGCTTTCATGCTGGAAAATAAAAATTAATCTGCTTGATTGGTCTGGACATTCACTAGACTTGAATCCAATAGAAAGCTTGTGGAATATTTTGAAGAGACGCTTAGGTAAAATGTACTGTACAACCAGATAACTCATGGTAACGAATGATAAAAAAGAGTGGTTCCCCGATGATGAAGTCAAAAATATGTGCATTAAATTAATGGAGTCAATACCAAAACGAATTCAAGAGATAATTTCTGCTAAAGGACATACTTCATGCTAATACAGGTAATTTATCAGTGTATATAGAGGCATAGAATGATATAAAGGCATAGTTTTTGAAAAAGAATGTTTTTTACTTTGTGACAATTAATTTGCACAATATATACGTATTTATTTATATAAATTTACATACCCAAGTATATATGTATATAAAAGTAAACACTATGAATAAAAAATAAATGCTAACAAGCTATCTCCTTTGTAAATGCTTAATGCACGCAATTCAAGATAATTTTTTTTAAACTTCACGCGTTAGCAGAGTATTTTTTTTTAGTACTCATACTTCCTGATGTGATTGATCTAAGCAATTTAATTTAAATATGGTTGAAAAACGACACTTGAACATGGGAATCGAGCCTAAGACCTTTGCCATGGAGTACTGGACTCAATTTCTGTGTCCATGTTAGGTATTATTTTTCAACCTAGATATAAATTAATACTTATACAATAGATATACTCTCGCAATAGACTATGCTGCTGATGACGGAGAAATAGTGGGTCGATCCCGGTCTGGTGTACTTGGTGTGGTTTTTCACTAAATGATTTCCCAATCTTTCTCTACGCAAATGCGGGTACACATAATCTATATTCAACCTTCATCATCCTTAACCAACTAGGGTAATAGTAGATAAATGTATAACTCGAAGGAGAAGTAAGATGTGCTGCTAAGAAAGGTAGCAAATGACAATGTCAATGAATTAGCTAACTAGGTAAGATAATCTAAGGATATGGGATGAGGAGGGTGTTTTTAAGGATACTAACCATTAATATGGAGAGAGGAACAGAAGTACAAATATCCCCAGGATACCAGGTCGGGATTGAAGCCTGAACTTCCAGTAGAGGTTAATCATAACAGTTCCACGACTGTAATTAAATGGGCTGCTTATAGTTTCCCTATATAAATACAGAAACAAACGGTAGCATTTCCAATCAACGTAAGGTTGGCTGGCGATTTTAAAGGAAACACCTTCCCTTTATTTTCTTAGTGGTGTGTCTTACTACCCGTTCGATTTGTATTAATTTGTAATAATTAATCTAATATGTAAGGAATAAGGAAGGTTGGATTTATAGGAAATGTACTCTCATTTGCATGGAAGGAGAGTTTAGGAAATAAACTTCTCAGTACACCTGACTGGGATTCGAATCCCATATCTCCCCGTCATCGGGAGTATTGTCAAGAAATTATCAACATAGTGTCCACAAAACGAATCTAGTTTTTTTTAGTTATTTAAGCGTATAACCCGAACGGTTAGTGGTGCTAATATCATTATTATTTAGTTATTTTTTTATTTGTATTTTAACATCACCTAAAAATATTCGTCATTTACAAATTTGCTTCTACATTTGTGTTTTTATAATACCGTCCGATTAAACTTATTTTTTATTTTATCACTATGAAATGGGTCACGTAGAATGTGTGCTTGTGTTCGTAATTTCACCATGTATGTTGGGGGAGATTAAGAGGGCCACGGCAAGTTATCATTGGCTTCAGGGAGATCGCAATATGGAAAAAGCTGGGAACCACTTACTAAGTCCTTTGCGAGAGAGATGCCTTGGACCAGGGGTTTCCAACTGAAGGCTTAAGTGTTTTTTTTTGCGGCCCACAAAGTTTCTTGTAAAAGTAATCTAATTTAATAAAATGGATGTTTTTAGTCTAGAAACGGAATGTTTTGACTTGCGTTTGAAAAATCCATGAACGCTCTAAGTGATGTTCATGTTTAGTTTCTTCCTTACATCTGCTCTATTATATTGACTTATCAAAGATAGTATTTTTAGTCGGAAAATTCATTTAGTATGTAATTAAACATGCTTGAATTACCACTTTTCAATTAATCCACAACTAAAATACCTGTTCTCGTTTTTGCATAATTTGACAAAAATTAGCCTATTGTGATAAGGACCAAATACCAAGATTCCTCGTTAAGACGACCAATTTGATTTCTGAGATTAATGTCTTTCGTGAAATAGTTTTTAGCGCTACCTTTTTTAATTTAAAGAAAATCCCCTGCTGCGTGTTTCCCCTCCACCACCCCTCCAGGTTGTCCATATATTTACACTAATTTGGGGGGGCGGGAGTCCCGCATTGATGCGCATGCGCACTAAACGTAAATCTAGTCTATACCCTGTTTTTGGTAGGAAGCCCAGTTTGTAAGGCCATTCATCCTATCAAAATAATACTGTACAGTAGGATTATGATACGAAATAAGGCCTTACAGAACGGGACTCCTACTGAAATCTGGGTATAGTTTAGCTTGCCGATAATGGGAAGATTGGGGTTAGAATCTAGGTCTTTGCACTGAAGTTTTTTTTTTTTTACAAAATGGTTTCTAAATTTCCTTCCATGCAAATGCGTATATATTTCCTATAAATTCTACCTACAGTACTTCATCCCTATCCTATTGGTATAGTTAAATGAGGGAATAAGATGCAATGCACGAAAAAAAAAAATGCACGTAGGGCTGAGGAAGTTAGAATTTTAGAGGATATGTACCTCGCATTCGTGGGGAGGGAGAGTGTGAAACCATTTATAACAAACATCTAAATACATCCGGATGGCTTTCGAATATCTACTGCCCCGTCACTTGTAAGCCAGGGTCAGACGGGAATGACGTCGATACACTCTGGCTGTATAATAAAATATTTCATAACGCGATTTATTGTTATATTTATTGGGTAGCAAATGCGTGACCATTAAAATAAATGTACGGTAGCGTCGTTGATGAATTTGGAAGTCAAGAGTCAAATACAACCAGCATTACTCCTCTCCCTCATCCCTTAAAAAAACTGACTTAGAGAGAGGTGAGCTGACGTTCGAATGGGTGAGTCCTCCCCCAACTTCCTCCCAACCCCTTCCTTTCCAATGCAAAAATGGAGGATGGGCGGGGGTAGGGGGAGGAGGAAGGGAAGTGTAGGTTGAGGTGATGCGCGCGCATATCAGCGGTTTCTGTGTCTGTATCGATTGATACTCACACGGCGCGAGCTTAGTTTCAGTTTCCTTGAGAACGAGCCGGGGCCGTTTCACACCTCTCCGGAGTGAGTTACGAATTTTGAGACTTAGTGACCCGATTAAAAAAAACAAAAAACAACAACAGGTGAGTACACATGTTGTCATCACACATTCACAGTATTATTTAAAATATATATTTAAAAAATACGAGCCTGCATGTCACCGCTTTTATAATTAAATGATAAGACAATTAATATTACTAATAGGTGATTCAATTACATTATTGAATGTTTAACTATTTAAATTAATAAATAAAATCATAACAATCAATTCTCTCTCTCTCTCTCAACACTTAGGCTTTTTATATAACTATATTTTTCTTCTAACTTAAAAACCATTCATAATACATTTACTAATATGATTAGTTAAAATTTTAACTCGCTGAATAAATGGATCAATTGTGTTTATACACAAAATAGTGTATGAGAACTTAATCAATTATTATTATTATTATTATTATTATTAGCACCGCGCCTTACTACCCGTTCGGGTTATTACGCACTTACGCTAATGTGTAATGGTAGGGTGATTGTGAGATGAAATGAAGGACCTACAGTTTAACGTGGAATCCGAAGCACGGTGGCGGCCTGGGACTTAATCAAAATCAAATTCAAATATAACATACATTAAATAGGCTAACAATAGTATTTAATTAGTTAAATAACTAAAATATTTTTAATTTTTTAATATACTGCGTGCACACATTTTAAATAATTTTAACTAAATAAAAAATTTCAATGTACTCGGTAATTTATTCAAAAAGATAACTGTACAATATTGGTTTTAAAATGTTCGGTTTTAATATTTTAATTAAATTAATTGAATAAATAAACATAATATAATCCGGATTAAATTTTTAACAGTAACAAATATATGTATTTGTTCTTTTGTTGTTTTTATAATAAACAATATACGTATAGTATATTTACAATAAGTTATTGTAATTATTTTTTTACCCCGTGTTTTGTGTATAGCTAGCCATCCGTGTTGTATGCATGTTCGCTTTGTTAGGGTAAGGATAAAATATGATAGAATTTAAAGGGCGTGTAACCGCATTAGCGTGGAGAGAGCGTGGAAACCTCATTTCAGACAAACCACCGATTGGGATCTAAACACCGACCTTCCCATCAAAGGCAAACCAGTCGAGACGAAACTGACGCCACTGTCCACGTGTTCACATATAGTGGTAAAAATGATAATTCCGGTAAAAGAACATCGTATTCGTAGGCGTTTCTTGTTTGACTATCACAAGAAAACAAAAACCTAAACTTGTTGGAGAAATTAAACTATGCATATAAAAGAGAGTTGCATGAATTATAATTCGAAATACTCAGCGGTGGAAACAGTGAAACATCAGATTTGGGAAACCAGCCTCAGTGGACCTGGCTGAGATTCGAACCTTGGCCCTCCTGCGTATTCTGCAATCCAATGTATTGCGAGATTAACGTCTTAGAATCATGTGACCACTAATGTGGTTCATTGATTTACAAAAGTGGGATGGAAGGGGACGCGAGAAAATTCCAGTATTTTAGCAGTTTTTATGGTAAAGCATTTTTTGTTGTTGCCAAAATAAATAAAATATTGCTCGAGTAGAAATATATAGTTTAATTTTCTTCACATAGTGACCTCAACGTTTTTTGAATATCTGTCAAGTGTGTTCTTGAAATTGATAACAACTTTTAGCTCGTCATTTAAAAAGTTTCTCATCTAATACCGCTTTGCTCATGAGAGATATTCAGGAACTGTTGACATCAACATGTGAAGAAAATTAAACTACATATTTGTACTGGAGCAAAAAAAAAAAAGTGTTCTGTCGTAAAAACTGCAAAAACACTGGCCTTTGTTTGCATCACCTTCCAACCCAGCATAATTCCTAAGGCTCCACAGGTTGTCATTTACTTACATTGCCTCATTATTAGACTTAACAAAGAAGATACACTTAAGTTTGGATGGAAAGGAGTGTCAGCTTGAGCCAATATTTTTAAAGCTCTTATAACTAAAAATATTTTGGTTAAAATGTATAAGATATCGCTTCGGAAAAACCATTTGGTTTATTTAATCTACATAGAGGAGAGTTATCGAATTCAAACCACCCAAACTAGGGGTGCATTACCGGCAAAAGCCCGTAGAAACATGTTTGTTTCGATGTATTCTAGATCTTTGTTTCGTTTAGATATATAACAAAATTTTAGCGACTAAACCGTTGGAAACAATCTAGGGGAAAACCGTCCCCTTTACAGTACATCCAACCCGCCTCTGTGGCGTAGTTGGCTAACGCGCTTGTCGTGTTGAGCCCGACTGTTGAGGACGGGGAGATCGAGGTTCGAATCTCGGTCGGGTGAACTGGGGGTGGTTTTTCCTAAATGGTTTTCCACTCTGCCTCCACGCAAATGCGGAATCACATCCTTTAATTAAACCTTCCCAATTCCTAATCTATTAGTGTAATTAGTACTTAAGCGTATAACCCGAGCGGCGTTCTTACCTTTTGGAAATTATTTTTATTTTTCACAATTTTATACACACTCGAATAAAACTATTATTTCTTGTATGCGAAAATGACTGAATGCCAGATAGTTATATAAATGTATTGCAGATAAGCGGGCTGTTTAGATATTTTTAGCGGTCTGGCTGCAGCTCGCGGATTTCCGGACACTGACATAAAGTAATCTCAACCCTTCTTAAATATTTGTTATGGGCATCGCGTAGTTTTGACTTGAATAAAAAAACTACAATCTTGATATATAATTTTTAATTTTAATACAAAAAACACAACCCAAAAAGTAGGTCTAGCTGTCGAAATAAAAATATTAATGTGTACTGCACATAGGCTTAAGATGTTTTAGTATTAATAGAAAAAACCATATATTTTAACACAAATACTTAGTTATGATACTAAACTTAGGAATATACTTACTGACAAATTTTAGTTTTAAGCCACTTGCTTGGCTACACATTTAGATTTAGAGCTAAATTGAAAAAGTTATTGGGTTAGGTCATGTAGAAAATGGAGTAAGGGAAATGGTAGAGTCAGTCATCCTTTACAACATTAAGATATTGGTTTCAACATTTTTTATTATTTGAGGTGCAAGGAGTGGGGGTTGTCACCCCCATCACCCCCTCTCCAACTTGGATCCATCATCAAGTTTAGTTCAGTAGTTATTTCACGGTGTTTTCTGACAATCTTAGTTAACATTCAAATATGTAATTTTTCATCAACACAAAATAATTGTATCATGCCAAATGATCATAATAATTTATTATCCGTTAATTTAAAACATATGCTAAAAAACTTGCAATAAAAAAATTAAGAGGGTGCAATGTTTTTTTTCTATTACTGTTAGTATGTTTCTAAATAATGTGACGTTACTCACCTCCTTAGGTTATCTATTACCTCACAGTTATAGGAGAGAGGATAAAATAAATAGCATGAAATAATAGTATACAAGGGCATATAAAGGAATTTTTTCCGGGTGGCAAGGGGGCTCCACTTAAGTTAATGTGATAATGCACATTTTTATGAATACATTTTTTTAGTAACGTTTCTTCTCCTAGTCTGTGTTATACTCTTATGTACAAGGTGTTTGGGATGAGGAAGGTTGATTTTATAAGAAGTGTATCCACATGTGCGTGGAGGGAGACTGGAAATCCATTTCGGAAATACCACCCTTAGAACAAATTACCATGTCAACATAAATTATTTTAGAACTATGTTTGAAATTTTTTGGATATTATAATTTTATTTAGAATATATAATTTAATTATTGATTCATTGTTACGGGGGAAAATATTATATATATTCACTATGGAGTGGAAAATAACTTTATATGTTGAAGTGGAATTATGTGCATATAAATATTGATAGGCAATATACTATATACGTGTGATTTTGTTTATATATTATGTATATTGTATTTGTACATAATATATAAATCACAAATGGGATATATAAACACACACACACACACATATTCAATTCCACTTTAACGTTTAATGTATATTTTCAATAGTGTTTTTGCTAAACTTAGAATTAAAGTCTATAATAACTATAGCCTTATTTTTAACAACAATAAATTGTTAAGCATGGTTTTATTAAATATTATCTAAATAACCCGTTCTTCGCACAGGATTGTTTTATAATACATTTTATCCTTCCATCTTAAACGGATTGGAATATACATAAAAATCACCCCCTCCCCGCTTCACTCCATTAAGGGTTGAACTTTTAAAAATAAAATATTAGCTATCACCCTTTACCTAAAAAAGAAACCCCTTGCCAAGTTTCATCTTTCCAGCTCAAGTAGTTGGAGGATACATAAAAACAACCCCATCTCACTTCAGCCCCCTAAGGGCTGAATTTTGAAAAACATCCCAAAACCCTCTGGCCCGCTATTTTAAAATAACCTCCCGGCCAAGTTACATCCTTCCAGCTCAAGCGGTTTTTAAGATACGTAAAAACCATACCCTACTTGCTTCATCCCCTCAAGTATTGAATTAAAAAAAAATTATAACTCTCACCCTTTACATATAAAAAAACCTTTCTTCCAAAGTTTATCTTTCCAACTCAAGCGGTTGTTCAGGCTATACGTATATTTGATGATTGCTCTAATGGGGTAGGGATGAGGAGGGAAAGTTTTAGAAATAATCAACCCACATTTGCTTGGAAGTAGAGTATTTATTATTTTATTATTATTATTTAGCACCACGTCTTACTACCCATTCGGGTTATACGCTTTAAGTACTAACTACTCTAATGGATTAGGAATTGGGAAGGTTGAATTAGAGGAAGTGAGCCCGCATTTGCGTGGAGGGAGAGTGTAAAACCATTTAGGGAAAGCCACTCCCAGTTCACCCGACTGAGATTCGAACCTTGATCTCCCCGTCGTCAGCAGTCGAGCTCAACACGACTAGCGCGTTAGCCAACTACGCCACCGAGGTGGGTGGGAGTAGAGTGGGAAAGCGCTTTAAGAAAAAACACCCTCAGTAGAACCATCTGGGATTCAAACCCCGATCTCCTCGTTATCAGCATGCAAGTCTAGTAATATTATCTTGTCATATTACATTTTGATATTCTTATGTTACATTTTCGGTTCAAACCGTGTTGTCTTCAACAGCACAAAAGGCGCACTTAAGTACGAGCCAATACGATTTATAGCCGTTGACTTCATGAAGTACTGTGTGACATGACATGACTGTAGCAATTGTATTGACTTCAAAAAATTATACCATGTTGGGAAAAGTTTTATACAATGGTTAATTTTTTCCATGTCTGCGTAACACTCAAATCGTGTATGCGTGCCATAGATTTGCCATCCCTGGCCTATACTGACATCACGATTCACGAACCCTCACAGGTAAAACCATCACACCTATACAACAATAGCGTAATTAGTACAAGTAAGAATAACCAAACTTGTAGGGTATTTAGGGGTAAAAAATGAATTTTTAGAAATCACCTCTTTTGGTGCCTCTGCTAGTGGTGTCAAAGGCAGATTTACGTTTTTAAGGCTTGACATTTTAATACAGTTACTTAACTAACACTAATATTTATTACATTAGCAACAACTAACAAGCTACTAGTATTATAACACTGAATTCTTTCTCCAAAAGCACACACTGACACAACAAACAACTTTTCACTACACTCAACACTATATTATTATTATTATTATTATTATTATTAGCACCGCGTCTTACTACCCGTTCGGGTTATACGCACCTCAACACTATACTAACTAGTAATGTGGTGCTGTTCAAATTTTGTAAATGATTTCAAAATGTTCATAGTTACAAAATAGTGCTTTGCGAAAGTAGGTATGTTGAAAGAGAGGATGGGGGAAATCCAGATATTCAGCCTATATAAGGTCCCGACTTCATTTCTGACTGCTCTTTCTGCTTGCTGATTCATAAAGTAAGATCTTACAAGTGATAGCAAAAAAGGTTTGCTACTTTTCTCGGACCCCACAGCCCAACTCATGCCAAGAAACGTCCTTGGTTTCCCAATACATGTTTAATGTAGACCAAAAAAAATGTAACTATACGTGGGCCCCCCTTTAGGTGGTCCAATACATTTCATGGGGGTCTGGCCCCCACTACCCCCACGTTTTCTATGCCCTTGATAATACAGTATTCACTTTATCGGGTCTTTTGTAATTAGTAAAAACTTTTGAAAAATAGGTTATTAGTAAACAAACTTATATAAATGTTCCTAAAAATATGGGTATCCTATTTTTATAATCACATTAAACATCCTTCAAATACCAATTTCGAACAAAATCTGTATTGCCATTTAAAATAAAACTCTAATAATTTAAACAACATACTTTAAAAAAATCAAATTAAGGAAATCAACAAATAATAACCTCAAATTAAGTTTTTCTTTAGAAAAACAGGAAAACTTTTTTTAGCTATAGTGTAAATCAATTTCAAGATACCTGTTTTGAACAGAATGATTATAAGCCATATCGAAATATTTCAAATTAAAAAAAAATGTCATCAGAAAACTAACCTTTCATCTAGTATTATTATTATTATTATTATTATTTAAATAACAACTTTACACCGTTGTTTCTCATGTCAAACACTCTCTAGATATCCACTTCGTAAAAAAATTGTTAAAGCTATTTTTTTAAACTTTGAATTTTAAAAATCAATCATTCGTAAACTGGTCTTAATTTTAGGGCTGGAGTAAAAATCTCAATATGGTTTATGTGTATGACCACATAACATATAAATATTAGGTTCAAACTAAATCTATTAAATCGTTTCGACTGAAAATACAGACAAACATGAGGACAGAAATAATTGTAAGACTAGTGTTTTTTAGTTAAGGAGCATACAAAACGTCAATATCCGTTATAATATAAATATAAAAATTTTGTGATTATACTACCGTACTTTAGCTCTATGCGAAGGTAAAATAATCCAGTCTCATCGTAGCTTGAATCATGTAATTGCCAGTTTAACTTTGAGTCTTGATTTTTGAGTGTAAATAGAAACTGAAGCGGCCTGTTCAAACTTCATTGTGCTCACACAAAAAGGCAAGCTAGAAATCTAACTACGCTCAAGAATACAGACTCAAGTTTGAACAAACAGTTACAAGATCCAGGCTATGGTGATCAGCTTCAAGTCATAATCTAGTCTGGACAACTTGAGATCAAGAAGGCAGTGGCTCTGCTGCTCTCTTATGGACGGGCTGGACGGGGCCAGAAAAGAAATAAAAATGTCAAATTTATAATTATTATTTATTTAAAAGTATTTAAGTTTCACCCTTTTGATATTACATTTATTTAGTTCATCCATCATCCGCTTTAATTTTACTTTTCTATGAATAACGTCTTTAATGTCCAAATGTTTACGCAAAACGGATAGAGATTATGAAGGTGGCATTCAGGGGGAATATCCCCATATTTGCGTGGAAGGAGATTAGAAAAACATTTATTATAAAACACCTTCAAAACATTTTGAACATTGACCCCTAGTCAGTGGAAAACCAAACCATACGAGGTTGACACCTTAGCCCACGATTCACGAACCCAATGGTCCGGGTTTTTGCTTTATTGATAAACCTTATTGTCATATTGAAAAACTACACATTTAAAATAAAGTTATAAATATACTTTTAACAAAAATTATATTTATTGAAAATAATAATAATAATTTAACAGAATTGCACACAGTATCCCTGCTAATAGCTATTATGTTTATTTTTTAGTTTGGTTGATAGCTTAAATCATTATAATTTGCACAGCTATTAACTTTTATTATCTGCAATCAATCTTGCCTTTATTAATTCATGGGTATCACAAAATTATACGTGATATCAATTCACAGGATCAATTTTGATAGCCGAATAAAATTCAATCAAACGATAAAGTGAAAAATGACACCAACAACTAGTGACGGATGGCCCTTGAAATGACATGAACCAGGATTGCTCAGTTCTTGAACATTGGTGCGATAAGCCAACTTTCTTGATTTCGATTCACTATTCAAGGCTGTCATTTTTCACTTGATTAAATATTACCTGTGACCAATAAATTGTATTGAAATTAACACATTTATATTTTGAAGAGAGATGATATTCAAAGTGGATATCTTTTTAACATTTATACATTATTTGAAACTTTAAATAATGTATGTAATTAAATATTCTGATTATTTGATTGATTATATGCTTCTGTGTGGTTGAATGGTCGAAGGCGTAATCCTTTCAATAGACTGGATTGTCAATGACGGGGATATTTGGTTCCGAATTTCTTGTACAGAGGGTGTTTTTCCTCAGTGATTTTCCACTCAGCCTGCATGAAAATGTGGGTACACTAGCTCTAAATTAATTTTTATCAAGTGTTAACGCACTAGCCTAATAAATTAATATGTGTACAGCTCGAACGAAATGCGATGGATATATATATATATGTTTATCCTAAATTAGTCATATATAACTTATATAATTATTAAGACCTTCCTATGATAATTGGACTTAAGGTCTAATAACTTAGAGTGGATTTTTACTAATGGAATATTTTAGAATATGACTATATATATTATATGACTAATTATGGATAAAAATATATTTAACATTGCTATATATGACTAATAAGTGGATAATATATATGTATACATATAATATAGGGTATATGACTAATTAAGTATAAAATATTCCATTAGTAAAAATCTGTCCTACGTTATTAGATCTACAGTCTAATTTTCATAGGAAGGACCTTATTTGAAAGTGAGGAATGCCACCGGATGTAATTTCACGTATTCTTACGCCAAGTCATGTGATCTGAAGCTGTCACATTTGATATATATGATAAATATCTATAAAATATTACTCTTACTTACTTATTGAAAATAGAAACTCGAAATTTAATTGCAGCGCTTACAAAAGTAAGCCACTTTTCCCTATTTTGAGCTAATTCTATCCAGTCTATCTCATTACACCCTATTATTTTAGGTTAGTTCTAATGTTGTCCTCCTATTTGCGTCTAGGTATTCTCAGTGGTCTCTTTCCATTTTTTTTTCCAGTCAATAGACTGAACATAGTTATAGATTCTCCCGTTCGCGCTGCACGTCCTGCCCATCGTAATCTCGAGATTTTACCGTCGTAACAATGCCTTGAGCTGAATAGAGGATATGTAATTTATAATTATGTAACTCCTCCACTTCCCAGTATTTTCATCCCTCCCTAATAACTTTGTTTTTTCATACCCTTAATTTATTTTAGTAGTGTAAGGTAAGATACCATATTTCACAACCATATAAAACAAACGATAAAAACTAATGTTTTGTATATTCTGAGTTTTACATTCCTTGACTTCAGGCAAGGTGTTAACATCCTACTGACCGAATAATAGTATGCATTTTCTGACTGTATTATTTCCCTAATCTCCCCTCTATAGATTTTGTAATTTAAAACTGTTCCTAAATATTGAAAGTCAGTAACCCTGCCAAAGGATATGTTCGAACTGATCTCTAAATTATCGACCCCAATATGTATTCACTGTATAATCATATGCTTAATATTTTCAGCGTTCACATATAAAACCATTTCCTTACTAGCTTCTAATAAACTCTGCATTTCTTGCAAAACCTTCCTCACTAATTCCCAACAAAGCTAAATCATCTACGTATCTTAATAGCTGCATGGCACCGTTTAATGCCAAGCAAGCCTTCCCTACTCTCTTGCATTAACCTAATGGCATAATCTAAGGCTAGATTACTAACTCTTTATCTATACTATATATCTAGATTACTACCTATAGCTAGACGATTAGCTAGATTACTATATATATATATAATATATCTTCTTACCAAAATTATTTTGTTTATGTGTGTAATTGGTGGAACAACTACAAATCAAAAACTATCGAACTACGAAGATAGGCCCGGAACCAATTTAATTAGCTTCGACCCTGACAGGAAACCGTACCCTATAATCTACCAGCAAAACTCGTGTGATTTTATCAATCGTAATTATAATTTTGACTTTCAAGCTAGAAAAAAAACAAGATTGTGAACGGTTAAAACCCGCATCGGTAGCTAAGAGGTCCAAGGTGTAAAACTCGCATTGCATTTGGTCACCGTTGATTGGAGTGAAGGTGGCGTTAAATTACCACTGTGGCTGGCTTAATGAATTAAAGTTGTTTATTTTTGAATCGATATTTTTTTAGTGATATGCGTCGCTATAATATATGGTTTCTTCAATATCAATTTCTAGGACTAAATTTATATTCAGGCTATTTTAATTTTTTTAATTTTTAGATTTTTACGAGTTTAAATAACTTGAGTCTTATAGGTATGAATATTAATTATAATAATTTATGTTGACATTATTATTATTAAAGTCTTTAGATTGTTCAAACTTTATTTCTATCAGTATCTTTACACTACTGGGTTAAGGATGCGGAATGAAGCATTTATAATAAGTGTTCCCAAATTTCCGTGGAGGGAAAGGTAAAAATGCATTTAAGACTTATCTATCATATTCATTTTGTAATGTAAGTATTGCCAAAATAGACCGTCAACTGTCAGCAACAACAACATCATTAATTTTCAAACAATAACCGTAATTTTAAACAACAGGCACAATATGTTTAATTAGTTCAGTGTCGAGTAGGCTTGCTACAGCACTTAATAAAACAATAATTACTGCAACAAAAAATAAAACCAATATCTCCTGATTGTTGGGGAACTAGACCGTTGAGTGATAACAGACCCACCGAGGATGATTAAATAGGTCACTATCATGTTTAACTCGAGAGGCTAAGGAGTCGGTGTCGTTACGCTTTAGGACTTAATGGTGGAGGCCAGATTTCGTGTAACCGACTTAGAGAATTAACCTCAAGAGTAGAGTTAACTGACAATGGCCTGAGCGGGCATTAGCTTAAATAAAGGGACCACCCGGTTATCGATCCTACTTACTCTAAAGCATGTTGCTGACACGATGCTTTCACTTATAACCTATTTCTTATTTTAGACAAGACTATAATCACATTAATTTGTATTTTTTTACATGCTCTATCCAGTACTTTTTTCAATAAAACCCTTAAAAACTAGTTTCTATTCACTTATTTCAATCGCTCCTTAACCTTCCCCCATGACCACGCCTGACATGAAGCACCCTAAAGGAGGCAAGAAGTGACATAAGTAAAGATAACCTCAGTTCACCCAACTGAGATTCGTGACCTGATCTCCCCATTACTTGCGAACTAGAACAGTCGAAGTTAGAGCCTTAACCCGCATGCCCACCGATGTTGTTCGAACGCTAACCTTTAAGTTAAACGGGTTTTATAAGTGGCTAATCAATCATTTTATTATTTATTTATTTATTTATTTAAGGTATTTAATGCGAACGTTCTGAACCGACTGATTATAACAGTACACTAGAATTTCTATGAGCGAGAACCAAAGGGCCTACCAATTTTACCAGGAAAGGTAATTTCACATACATCCCAGGGTTATTTTACATGACACATTTGACATGGAACTGACAACTCTACTCCCCTTCCGAATGAATATGCGCTACATATTTTTATCGCTCAAGAAAAACCCATCCACCCCAGGTGGGTTTGAACCCACGAATATCAAGTCCTGAGGTGAGTACTATAGCCAAAGACCACCATGGTCGACATTAATTAATTATCAATGTTTGAAACAACTTGTATTATTATTATTTGTTTAGAACTTTTGTTCTACTTTATTAATATGTATTAACTACGTCATTAACATAACAAATAAATTGTTTAAAAATTGTTTTCAAATGATAGTTTTTATTTTATCACGACCCCCGAACCCCTTGGAGAGATGAAATATTGTGACCGTCGATAAAAATTTCTAATTCGATATTTTTATGGATGTGGATATTTCATGACCCCCTGAATTTCGAAAAAGTGGTTGTTGTGCCATATGGCTGTTTGGATCTTGACCTAGATACGAAAACATTTTAGTATTTTCATAAGGCTACTCAGATTTCTTGTTGTTGAATTATTTATATAGCTCTGAAATTAAAGTTTTAAAGCGTAAAAAGCTATTTTATCAAAAATCGTCTCTAACAATAATTTGAATTACAATTTGTATCTAGTCACTGTTTAAAATTAAAAATAAAATGTCCCATTTTTACAGGAAAATGGTTTAAAGCAGTGTTTCCCAAACTTTTTTGATTGCGACACTAAATATCTTTTTTTTCCCTCGCCCTGATGACTCAAAGTGGCTTTAAATAGATTGCCTATTATTTTCATATTAGTGTCTATTACATTTAAAAAAAAATAACAAACACATAATTAATTTCAATACCTTTTTATTTAGACAAAATGTAAAGAACCATTCTGAACAAAAATGTGACTTTGTTGCAATGTTCAGAAAGTGACGAGAAAAACCTATTTTAATGCTGTTTAATTCTTGGGGAGAATTGCTTAGAATTTTTATTTTCTATAGATAAAATGTTAGCAGCTATTGAATCCATTTCCCTAACTTATAAATATTAAAAATAGAAAATTACACAATATAGAAAATTTCACAATATTTTTCTCTTAAAATGTGAATTCATTGCAAAATTTGGATGTGAAAAAACAACAACAGGTGTTTCAGTGCCAACGGTGGTGCTGCTTCATTTTGTAGGTGAGATTTTCGAGTTTGAGTGATATGCATATGTTCAGCCTACAGAGTACAACCCAATTGTTCTAAGGATAGTGGAGATAACTTGCTTTAATCTTGATCTTTACAAGACCTGATAAAAGAAATAAGTTATTTTGTCCGAAGAGGGAAAAGATACTTTTATACTTCACGAATGAGAAATTGTCTTGTCCTTGTATTTTTGGAGACCCTCCAAAACATCCTTGCGATCCTCATTTGGGTCACCACCCTGGGTTTTGGAAACCACTGGCTTAAAGGTTACTTGGCATAAACGGGTACCTTCAATTTTGATTATATATCCACAATTTTATGAGATAAGAAATGAACTATGATGGAAAAATTATAGGAATATTGAAAATAATAAAAAAAACTGTATTCGAAATATAATTTTATAATACCAATATAAGAAAATATAGTATTTTTAATTGGAGGACTGGAAAATAGGGTGCTACTTTTTTTTTAGCATCGTGTCTCACTACCCATTCGGGTTAAACGTTTACGCACTAATTATACTAATAGTTTTAGGCATTAGGAAGGCTATATTAAGATGAAGTGTATCCGAATTTGCGTGGAGTGGAACACCATTTGGTTAAAAAAAACTCTCTCACTACACCCGACCGAGACTTGAACCTCGATCTCTCAGTCATCGGCAGTCTAGTCTGACACGAGAGTGGCACTAGACCACGCGCCCAACGAAGTGGGTATGAAGCTAATTGTTTCGCTCATTGATGAAAAGTAATGTTAATTTTTTTCATTATGTTTCTGCAACGATGTATATTATTTTCTTTCACATATATTACGAGTTTTAAGTAAATGTTTCCATTTTTAGGTAAAGGAGCGAGAAAGTATTTCTTTTTATTTTAAAAATGTATAACAAAAATTAATTACAAATAAAAATATACGTTGACATCAATATTATTAATCCCACATAACTACCTAAATAGTTGTATTGTAAAGTTAACCAATTCACCCAATTAACGCTTTACAGGGGGTATTATAGATAACTAGACGTATCAAACTGCTAATCCCTCTCAAATGACTCAATAACTACACGAATCTTTGTCGAACCATCTATCAAAGAAGCACCACAGATCTCTACAAATTATGTTGTGTGCGGTGGAATATGAATTGAAATCAGAATCAACGTTACTATCAATATTGTCTTCTTGACCCTCTTTGACGGCCACATGGTCTAACGCGCTACTCTCTTAGTAGACTAGACTGCCTATGATCAGGAGATTGAGGTTAGAATCTTAGTTGGGTGTATGTTTTGGTAATGTTTTGAAATGAAATTGAAACAAAATCGTTAGAGCCGATTTGGAGAAAATCGAATTTTTCTCACTTTTCCCTTCAATAAACTATCCTTAATTTTAGGGGTTATATATCCAATTCCAAAAATCCCTCAGAGCAACCCTATGAAAACTCTAGCTACCAAGTTTTAGCCTGATCTATAAAATAATTTAGGCTCTAGTCTGAGGTATTGACAGACAGACAGACGAAAATTCAAAAACCTTTTCGGATTTGAAAGGTCATGAAACGTCGAGAATCATCAAAATCAAGAGTTTGATTTTTTTGACGATCACAATACTTTCTCTATCTGTAAAATAGCGAGAAAGTAAAAAAGTTTAACATAAAAGTTAAAGGGGATTAATCTAAGGGATAGGGATGAGGAAGGCTGTATAGAAAAAATGCACCTAGATTAGCGTAGAGAAAGGACAGGAAAATCCTATAAAGATAAATTTAGTCACTGGCCAGAAGACTGAAATGAAAATCGAAAAATGAAAATATTTTTTTTTTGTCACCATGTATCACTACTCGTTCTGGTTTTACGCATATTCACTATTTACGCTAATGTGTTAGGGGTAAGATAGGTTGAATTATATGAATTATTATTATTATTATTATTAGCACCGCGTCTTACTACCCATTCGGGTTATACGCACTTACGTCTAATGTGTAATGGTAAGGTGATTGTGAGATGAAATGAAGGACCTACAGTTTAACGTGGAATCCGAACCACGGTGGCGGCCTGGCATTGAATTATATGAAGTATATTAGCATTTGCATGGATATATATTGGAAAACTATTTAGAAAAAACCTCTTTGGTACACCCTTCCGGTATTCAAAACCTGATGCAAGACTAAATGAGCCCGACATTTAATACGTTTGCCCACCGATGCGAGTATAAATGTGTTTAAAAAGCAAATATGCCATTAGGGTTTCTAGACTTTAAATAAATATCTCTATTAAGCTACTTTATGTGTTTTATTCTTTGTTTTCATGTTCTCTTCTTTGTTTACTTAGAAAAAAGCTTTCGAGATTAAATATATATGGAGACAGCTAATAGCCCCTTTAATTATTTCGTTTATACAACCTACATATTATTACAGTATCACTTATTGCCTATGCAAATATTCTCACGGCGATTTTAGAGTTGGTTTCATTGATTGTGGGGTGAGTGAGACCGACATCTAAATAAGTTTTTTTTAAAATATATAAACAATAAATGTAAAGTGAGAGTAGTCAAATTAATTTAGTTCTAATTAACTTACATATGCAATTATTGATATCATCGCTCTAAAAGAATTGTTTCAGAACGGGTGGTTTGGTGTATGACTACATGAAAATAGATTTAGTAAATGTAATAAATATCATACTAGTTATTCATATGTAGATACGACTGTAAATTACATATGTAAATATTGACACAATCTGTTAAAGCAATGGTTTAAAAAAACGTGGCTTAGTGTTTGTCTACTCGAAAGTCTATTTAGTAACTTTTCTGTAAGATAAGTTTCTTCATAAGTCAATCCGACTATATAGAATGTTCGGAAACTCGTGACCCAAACTGCACATATAGCTTGTTTGAACAAAAAATAATACAAAATTCCAATACACTTAAATTCGGAGAACTATCCTAATACCTTTAAATTGTGTTCAAAGTTTTGGTGTACAGCGCCTGGATATCAAAGTTGTTCAAGCATGCGTGTACAACAAGTTGCATAAGAGTTAGGCGCCCCACACTGTACATTTAATCATTGCAAGCACTTTCCGTGAGGTACAGTAACCCCATGGCTTCTTTGGTTCTGACTGACAGCTCAAAGCTGACAGCTGAAGAGTTATCAGACCAAATTATGTATCCCTACGCTGAACCAAATGATACGCAAAAACATGTGTTTAGCAGCTGTCACTTCTGACAGTCAAAATTTAGGTGTACACATAAATTTTGACTGACTTTTTGTAGTACCATTAATTATGACCATCAGAACGTATTCGAATTTCTAGATGGGCTGGTGTGGTTTGTTCTACTGCCATGCTCCAAGATATCGAGATGTGCAAGCGCGCCTATCTCCAATGCAACCTGTTGTACACGCATGATTGTACAGCTTTGATCTCCAGGCGCTGTACGCCGAAACCTTGAACACAATTTGATGATTTTAGCATAGTTTTCCGGATGTAAGTGGTTGGTTCAAACAAGCTATATGCGTAGACTGAGCTATGAGATTCCAACCACTCTATATATGACATCTATCAGTATTGACATCATCGGTCAAGGAAGAGATTTCATAACAAAGAACTTTATGAACTCTCTGATATGTCCTACCTGAGCTAACCTATCCGATGCATATAACATGACTTGACGTATGGATATGTGAAGCTAGATCTAATAACTTTGAGGCCCTTTATTTGAAAATTAGACCGGACGTTGATGTGTCCACACATTTCCTTTATTTCCCTTGTGTACGTCAATAGCCACATTCAATCACGCACGATACAGTTATTATTCCAATATGGAAGCTTACGCAACGTGTGCGTGTGAAACATTCTTCATCAACACGCCATACTCCACATAAGACACGCACGCGACAATCACATTTATAATTGTTGTTTCAATGCCACGAATGAATATTAGATTGGATGAGTATTATTGTGTAAGCCCTACTTTAAATATGCAGGACCTATAAACTAGTAACCTGATTCGGTGGACAAGCGTACTAAACATCAATATTATCAGGATCGTTTTGATGGTAACTGAGAGGTCAGGGTTCGAATCTTTCATGGGTGTACTAAGGATGTTTTATTCCTCGATGGTTTCCCGCTATACCAACTCACAAATAAGGTTAAATAAAATTCTCATCGCTACCTCATTTGTGTGGTTAAATGTGAAGAACCCCGTCTAGTTGTAAGGTGCAGGGAAAAAAAAATTAAATTATAAGGCTATGGTGAGATCAGCATATTAAAAACCTTTAAGAGTACAAAAAAAATATAGAGAGGTTGATATCGATAAAATACCTTCATATCAATCTTACAACATGTTTGTCCAAAATATAGAGCTTAAGTACATATGGATTGACGTATGAATAAATGAAAGTAGATTTAGTAGCTTTTTGAACTCTCTGAACAC
Organism: Timema monikensis; assembly: GCA_902151445.1. Lineage (NCBI taxonomy): Eukaryota > Metazoa > Arthropoda > Insecta > Phasmatodea > Timematidae > Timema > Timema monikensis. The sequence continues at coordinate 246,856 of CABFVZ010000546.1, read as the reverse complement.
GTTCTACCTATGCGTTTATAACTTATATAGTAGCAAAATTTTAAGCAGGAAATGTTAAGTATTTGTAATTAAAAAATATAAATATAGGTATTTATTAGTCCTTCTTAACTTAATATCAGGACAAGAATGGATACTGGAACTAATTCTATTAATTTGCTACAAACCTTATTCGGTGACCGCATGGTCTAAGGTGTCGATCTCTTGTTAGACTAGACTGCCGATGACAGGGAGATCGGGGTTCCCGATCCCGTTAGGGTGTAGGCCTATAAAAGTTTTTTTTACTGAATGGTTTTACACTCTCCCTTCATTCAAATGCGTGTACATTTACTCTAAATTCAACCAACCTCATCTCTAACTCATTAGAGTAATTAGTACATATGCGTACAACCTGAACAGTGTAGTTCTATAAAAAAAACAGTCACAAAACCAAAAAGAATAAACACAATTTCATTTTCAATCCTCGCTAAGAAATGAACCCGGGACTCGATGATAATTAATCAGATACACAATCCACTGAGCCAAGGAGTTGGACTATTTGGGTAGGAGCACAACCATATGGACATGTTTACAATCTTTAAAAACTAACTAGGATTCAACCGGAAGTTACCTTGGATTTACATTTTATTTATTTGAGATATTATCGTGCACTTTGTGAACCGATTGATCATATCATCACACAATTTATAAACTAACTCAAATTTAAAACTAACACAACATCCAGTCCCCGGTCGTTAATTCATCACTGAGAAAGGGGAAACCACATTTTACCAATGATAAATTATTCAACCATGCCGGAAATAGAACCCAGGACCCTTAGCTTAGTAGACAGACAAGCTATAGACTGATATAAGTTGTCAGACTTTAGAATTACGGTTGACAGTATTTATTTTTATCACTGCGTCTTGCTACCTTTTAGGTTATACACGTATATGATAATTATGTTAATGGGGTAGGGATGAGTAAGGAATCATTTTAGAGGAAATATACCTGCAATTTCGTAGAAGAAGGGTGCGAGATGAATTAGGGAAAACCACCCTTAGTAGACCCTGCTGGAATTTAAACTCCGATCTATCCGTTATCAACAGACGCATGAGGTCGACATCATAACCACTCGGTCAAGCGTAAGTGAAATTTTATACGAGTTAGTGAATTGAATTCGTGTCCAATCATCAGAAGGAAATACTGTTAAATTTAATGGAACGTAAGTCGTACATCCCGCCGTTCATTTATTTTTTTACGACGCTCCATTTATCAGATAGTAAATATCGGTTACAAACCGTGAAGATATTAAAGGTTTGATATAAGCCTCAGAGTTTCTCAAACATTTAGTCAGTCGCGTCTTCCTTTCTAGATCATATCCTAACAAACTTACCCCTTTCACCTCTTAACTTTTAAAATAAGAAAACAAATACCTGTTATTTTATAAAGTACAAACAATCTTTGCAAAGCATTAGTAGTATTTTCTACAAATCTGTGCGAATGCCAGGCCTCCACCGTGGTTCGGATTCCACGTTAAACTGTAGGTCCTTCATTTCATCTCACAATCACCCTACCATTACACATTAGCGTAAGAGCGTATAACCCGAACGGGTAGTAAGTCGCGGTGCTAATAATAATAATAATAATAATAATAATAATACAAATCTGTGACAAAGGTAAAGAAAACATATAAAAGTCAATGACCTTAAATCAAAATTTACGTTAGTTTATCAAACTTAACATTACCAAAACATATAAAATGCACCTAATTTGTATTTGCATACCACTTGACATCTTTCGTATACCCTTGAGGGTACACCTACCCCAGTTTGGGGAAACACTGGTTTAGGGTAAAACCGTTGCCATCCGCATATGCTTGTATTTTCTGCCTTTCTTAAAATATGGCGAATATCACAAGTTGCAAAGCTGGATTGTCGATGTTCCTACAACTTTTTCCTCCCTAGTGTAGCAATTTTCAAACCTTTTGAACTCACGGTACACTGAACAAGAAGATAAAATTGTTAAGGTATATAATAGTTTTTTTAAAAGAAAGATTTGATCATTAAAAATACGAGTAGACTACTAATATTGTGTTTTAAAAGTGCAATGACTAAAATTCTAATAATAATTGTGTTATTTTTAAAGATGGATCTTCTAGGATCCGAATTTTGCATTTTATTTCAAATCTAGAATTCAAATTCGAGTTATAAAATATTTAATAATGTACAATTTAATCTAAAGTAAAAATATTCAAAACATTTTTTTTTTAATTGTTCAAGGCTTGGTGCCACTGACAAATAATATATTTTGTTTATCATGTTTTACGTCATAAACAACAAAGATAAAACATGTTGAGTAAATTAATTATATAATAAAACAATATCCTCTATTTTATTTTGTTACTCTCTCAACTACACAAATCTATTTAATTACTTTTGCCAATTGCTGGAAATTTTTATATCAAATCGAGGTCTTCATGGTTAATGCATTCGATATATTGTTCGACCTTCAAAATGGTCTTTAAAATATTTATATTATTATTATTATTAATATTATAAATACTTTACTCTATACATATCATATGAATATCTACTTATACTAAATCTCAGCCTCATACATTAGTTACTTTACCAACCCTGGTACGCAAAAAAGGGTAAAATAGTAAGTTTGAACCCTCATAACTTGTGAACTGTAATGATTTGAAATCATTGAATCACTATTTATAGCTTATAATTATACACTTGTTAAAACTGTGCAATACAATTTTTATGATCGAGTGACATTAACTGGATTGATCGGTGAAGTTTGACAACAGATAGTCTAAAGATAAGATAATCTTTCCTTTACAGGAGTCCCAATTTCCTCATAGGTTGTCACCTAGTATAGTTGATTTTACTGTATTATTTGATGGTTATGTGCCGTTTGATACATACTCGTAACACTGTAGGAATAATATTTTACTCTTGTTGCTAAACAAGAAGTATTAGGTTATTGCCATTGATGGGAAGGTCATACATAGTTCGAATGCTCATCAGGTTCACTTTGGTATTTATTTCTTCATCTCTTTTTTCTACGGGCTAATAATTATGGTCCACTTACATGTTGTTACCTTATATATGATTATTCAAATTTAATACTAAAGAATACTGCTAAAAAATTAATAAAATATATTTTCATTGTCTTATTCCGTTTAATGATTTTTTTAAATTGAAATATTGTTGATGACTGTTATTGTTTCAACAGTAGTCTCTAATTTTTACGGGTGTTCTTTGATACCAAATACTATAATGGCTACGGAAAATATACTACCACTTTCTATTATTGAATTTTATATATATATTCTTATTTTAAATATATCGTTTTAAATGTAGTCGCGCCAAAATTTACTTATCGCATGTCAATTTTTTTTTTTAATTTCATGTTGTCAAAGCTGTTTATTAATACTTTGGTAAAATGTGACCTTCTAAAAATTCAGGGAACATTCTCAAGTTCCATGCTTGGACTGCATACTAATGAAGTGAGTCGCAATATACCCCCCTCCACACCACCCCCCACCCCTCCTTCTCAACCCTCAACAAACCTCAAGAACTGACATTTAGTTTGTTTCACTAACATCTGCAGTCTTTCAAACCATTATGACCGTTGTAATGGCAGACTGACACGAATATTTTAAAACTCTTTTTGGTGCGTCTTAATACCCGTCCAGGTTATTCGCTTATTTACACAAATAAGGTAGTGACGAAGAAGGTAGATTTTTTTTAAAGAGGAATTGTAACATTTAGGGGAAAAAATACCTCACTGGACTAAGTAAGGGTTTGAATCCCAAGCTTCCCGTCAACAGAGAACCAGGAAAATCGAGACTGACATCTAAGTCCATGTGTCCATCGTTGCGACGTGGGACGATCACTCGCCGAAACAATGGCTATTCTAAAAAAGACGCTCACCCTTTCACTTTCATGAGATAATATCGTTTACAACATACAAATTGTGGTCGTTAAGGTTAGTGTACCTGACTCTGAACCTGAATACCGGCTTTAACTATAATAATATGGTAGGGATAAGGAATATATGTATTGGAAACGTACCCGCATTTGCACGGACCGAGAGTGGGTAGTCATCAAGGGGAAACTACCATTATTCACATTCATCTTATATTAAAACCCTTACCTCCTCATCACACATCCACCAAAGTACATGAGCCTGATATTTAATCTACTCACCTACCGACGCGGGTCTGTATTAATTTATTGAACTCTGGACTGTCAATGTTTGGGCATCCAGATAGAGAAGAGTCAAGTCTCGTCTTGTCTGGTTTGCCAGTGACGGGAGGTCAGAGTTCAAATCCCGGACTGATTTACTCTACCCATTTTTTCCCCCCTAACATGTTTCTCACGCAAATGCGAGTACATTTCCTCTTATGTAAATTATACATTATCCCATGCGTGTAAATATGAGGATAGCCTGTACGGATAGAAAGATGCACAGCAAAAAAAAAAGTTTCGATAAAAGTATAAAGCATTCATAAAGCAAGCGAGCTGTTTTATTCCCTTGTTCGACACGCATGCACAAACTGACGCCAAATAAACACTCGATAAAGCCACGTCTTGAGTATACGTGGAGTGTGAGTTCGCATGCAGAGAAGATGGGATGACGGGCAGGACAGTGACGTATGAGATTGAAAATTGGAACAGAGGAAACTCGATATTTCTAGAGTGTTTCGCCGAAGAACATTCACGCGAGCACACACACACACACACACCCACATGCACATTCATACAAACATTTATGAATAACATCTCTGACACTTCTCAAAGTTACGAGAGTTCATTTAAAATAATCATGCGCTAAAGGTTGTGTTCAGTAGAGGCAACTTTTGACATATTGTACGTCCTTTTAGGATGGTATGCAAGAACGTTAGTGAATGCTGAGTGGATCGAGCACACTATCTCTACGCCTTTTAACCTATGATGACGCAAGCAAACCCGCGCTAGTGTCCACAAAGCATCCACTTAGTCAAGTTCTTTCATACGGCCCTTATTCCTCGCCCGGACTATATTTTTTTTATCAATGAGGTAAGGCTTAGGAAAATAGAATTGCTAGAAAGTGTACCCACATTTTCATGAAGGGAGGATAGGAAGCAATTTAGACAACAACACTTTATTACACCCAGCCGGGATTCGAACTATAACATCCCAATCATCATCGAACCGAACGAGGCGAGGCTGACACTTTTGTCTGCACGTCTACCGGTGAGTTTCGATTCGTCTTAAAATAATTCAACTCATACATTTTTCTTTCTCATATAGAGAAAATATTTACGTTTTATCTGCCCACGAACGCAAAATAAGTGGGTCTATTCTGAATGCTCCTATGTTTGTCTATCTGTCCCTCGGCTACAATCAATAATATTTGGCAAATTTTGTTCAAACTAGGTATTTATATGTTTTATGGTCATATCTCAGGGTATTTATTTTGACGATCATCATCATCATCATCATCATAATCATTATCATGGAACCCCTCAAGCTTGCCGGATAGGATGTTTGAGAATAGGTTCAAGGCACTTCTTAAAAACATATCCCTTAAATTAAGGATAGTTTCCTGTTGATTGATTTTTTTAAATTCTATATTTAAAAAAAAGGCTCTAACGTTTATGATTAAAAAATAGCTATCTGGAAAGTGTTTGACAAATAGCAGCGACTGCTTTTTTTGCGGGGAAAAAAAAGTTTTATTATAGATTACTGATGACATGTTTTGGGAAAATATTTTTTTAATGTATTTTTTCAGTTTTGAATAAAATTATTATCTGAAAAGTGATAAATAATCCTAATAATATTTATATAAACTCGTTTTTCTTAAAATAATTTGAGAGTAGTTTAGTGAGGATTGGTTTATGAAAATTTGTAATTGAAAAATAGTGGCTATAGAAATTTTGTTCAAAATCTATATGACTATATTTTAGGGGTGTTACATATGAGTAACAAAATAATATGCTGGTTTTACTTATAGAAATATTTTAGGAGGTGGTTTACTGATAATTGATTTAAAAAATTCACAAACTATAATATCCTGTATGAGAAAGTTTGAACGATTGTGTCATACCATTTATTTTGAAAATTACATTTCTGATCATACAAAATAGCCAAATTAAAATACAACTCCGGCTGTAAGAACGGTAATTTTTGTGATATAGACTGTACTAACTCACGTTTTAGCGACGGCTGATTCAAGATTTAGGAAGACTAAAAGCCAAGGCTTCGAGAGGAGTTATAAGATTTTGTTCCGGTCAACCACAACCATCCTAGTGGAGTGTGGATTCATGTTTCTTTGTACTCTACCACCATTCCTCTACCACATCTATCCCCCCCCCCTCTCAATCTTAACTCTAGATCTCATTTCTAAACTACAAGAGCGAGTGGGATTATTGATTACTCCTTCATTACCTATTAGTCTCTCTCTATGAGGAAACCTATGTTTGGTAAGAGCAAGTGACGTCAGACCATTAGCAAGACAGCGTATTTTACAACATTGCGAGTTCATAAAACAACCGACACAGCGCTAAAAGAGCTAAATCCATGATTACTTTAATGTCCAGGGAACTAGCATGGCTTTATTATGCAAATCTCTAAACTTATGTAAAGGATATTCAGGAAAGCTATAGAAGCTCCCAAAATATGCAAAACCAAAATAATTTTTTCGTAGTTCTCAAAGGATTTAAAAATTGGTGAGATGATGTAGGCCTATACAGTGAAATCTCGATTAACTAAAACCTTTGAATAGAGGGGTTTTCTTTATAATGGACAGCTTAAATTTCCCCTGCAAAATAACATGTAATGTTATGGTGAAATAGCCTCTTAATAACATGTAATGTTATGGTGAAATAGCCTCTTAATAACATGTAATGTTATGGTGAAATAGCCTCTTAGTAACGGATCTCCTCAGTAACAAAGACGGACACTTTTTAAGACGCATACGTATGTATAAAAATCTCTAAAGAGAGGATTTAAACCGTAAACACCAGTTCATTTAGATTATTTGACTGTAAGAATATTAGGAATTGAATCGTCTCGCGTGAAACGCGAGCAGTCCCGCTTTCCCCCTCTAGTGAACGTTTCTGAAATAGCCTATTATGTAAAATTAACTACCTTACTTCAAGGTCATTACTCACACCCCTACAGAGCCATCAGCGGGGGGAGGTTCCAGCAGTTGTCTGTGCTTGTGCGTACACATACAGTACAGAAGGCTGCTGTTCACATTTCAATTCATTTGTTTATTATGCTGTGTATTATGCGATCTGTAAGGTAAGCTATGTATGTACTGTAAAATTTATTCATTAGTTATAATAATCTTGTATACAATACTGCACAGTGCAGTAATTAGACTGTTACAAATTAATTAATATTCACTATATAGGTTCATATAGATTATATTGAGTTCAAGAAGTAAGTTTTAAAAAAAATCCCAAATAATGGACACATCTTAATAACGGTCATTTTTTTAATATCCCGGAAGGTGTCCGCTATTAAGAATTTACCGTGTCACAAATTTTCTTACGAATGGACAGGTCTTCCAGTTAGAAAAAGTTACTAAATTTACTTTCACGTCAAGTCATATGGTCTACAACTTTTAATCGTGATAGATATTACCAATATCTATAAAATAACATTAACAAAACAGTAAAATGTTATCACTATTGCCCAGCCAATTTTTTTTTTTTTTTTTT
>CABFVZ010000546.1:220595-238978 GCA_902151445.1 Timema monikensis | reverse complement strand
TTTGCAAATTGTGCTCCCAATGTACATTCGCAAAAGATCAACCAATTCTCACCAATTCCCAAAGAATTTCTGAACTAGCAAAAAAAAAAAAATTCTCCGTCTTCATACTCTCTCGGGCTTTTAATATGTAAGTTATATGTTAATTAAGAGAGTAGGGATGAAGAAGGTATCACTTCGAAGAAATGTACCCGTATTTGCGTGGAGGAAGAGTGGGAAACCATTAAGGTAAAAACAACCATCTCTCACTGGGATTCTAACCCCAGTGAGAGTGACGCCTTGGACTTAGACCATTCGATCACTGAAGTGGGTAACTACTGACATTAAATTATATATCAATACACAGCCATTAAACATAATTGTGAAGTGATTACAGCTAATTATCAACCCCTTTTCTCTGGGACAACCTGTAAATACCAGTCTTAAGCTTGCATTAACTACTGGTTCCACATCCTCATATTCACTGTCATCATCACCATATCTCATGATTCCATGGCAAGGATGCACAGTTAGTACATTCGGGTGTCCCCTGGCCAAAGCTACATTAGTACTGTCTAATACTCCCAGTGGACTAAGAGTGAAGTAGTGTGTATATATATACAGGCTGCTAGAAAACTCAAGGCCCAAACTGCACAAATAGCTCGTTTAAAACAAAAGTAATACAAAATATCTCCACACTTACATTCGGAATCCTATGCTAATATCATTAATTTGTGTTCAAAGTATCGGTGTATAGCGCCGGGATAGCAAAGCTGTTCAAGCATGCGTGTACAACAGGTTGCATAGGAGTTAGGCACACGGCACTACACTCCTCGACATCTTGGAGCACGGCAGCAGAACATACCACAATTAATAGTAAACAACACACCAGTCCATCTAGAAATGCGAATACGTTATGAGGGTCATTATTAATGGTGCTACATCACATAAAGTGCGTGCCATTATTACATATACACACCGGGCGCCTAGCTCCTATGCAACTTATTGTATACGATTGGTTGACAGCTTCGCTATCCAGGCGCTATACGCTGAAAACTTTGGGCACAATTTAATCGTATTAGCATACGGTAGCTTTCCTGATGTGAGTGTACTATCGAATCTAATCTGAATCGAATATTATATTAAAAATAAAATTTCGAATCAAATCCGAATCGAATATTTTATTTTGAAAATGTTTGCTGTATAATACCATAGAAAGTTGAAATTATTCTTAAGTATGAAAAGATTTGAATCTCGAACTAAACCCATCGAATCCGAATCTAAAATTTATTTAAATTCAAAATTTCGAATCCACCACGAATCCCTCTAGTAATAAGACTTGAAAGCTCGAATCGAATCCGGATCTTAGCAAGATTCGAATTTAGATTCAAAATTTCGAAGGTTTGCACAGGCTTGATATATATATATATATTTGAACAGGACTTTTTTCCCTCTCCTTCAAAATGTGTATATACATTTATTAAATATTCAAAAAATGTTGATATATATATATATATATCAACATTTTTTGAATATTTAATAAATGTATATACACATTTTGAAGGAGAGGGAAAAAAGTCCTGTTCAAATTCCTTAATGCCTTTGACAAATATTCAAGAAATTTTGAAAAAAGGCATAAGTAGAAAATTAAACTAAATGTATTTACTGAGGCAATATTTAATTTATTTTATGTAAAAAACTCACGTCATTGGGCATGCTGACTAACTAAACGTCAATCTCATCCAGCCTGTTTATTTGTTAGCTGACAGGTTGGGGTTCAAATCTCGACTGAGTGTATTAAGGATGGCCTTCCATAAATTGTTTCACACTCTACCAGAAAATTAACTACATACCACGTAAATGTTTCTTTATACAACCCTGATCGACTAATATAAGTTAATGTTTTTTTAATAGATACGGGTAATGAGACTGGTTGTAGAAAAATAAATATCTATGAACTAAGAAGTATTATACCACTGAAATATCCATTTTGTAATTATTATACTTATTTGATAAATAATGTGTGACTTTCATGGTTTAGATTTAGATTATAGTTTGTGAAAATAACAGTAAAAATTAAAATAAAGTGTACTATAAAAATCATTAAATCCGTTTGAGGAGCATACACTCAAGATGACTCGTAAAACTACAGAATAAAAAGTTTCACAAATGGATCAAATATGTCAGGAGTAAAAAACAATAAAAAAGTGTTTATTTCAAGATTTTTTAAAAAAAAGAATCTGAAGTTCTCACGTCCTCTTGGGATTTTTTTTGTTGTTGTTGAGAAAACAGTGAAAAGTTTTGTCTGCTCTCATTTTTTACCCAATGAACCTCCCACCACCGAGTGATGAGATTTTATGTGTTATTGATTAAAGAAAGTAGCGCAGCAGCCGGAAGATTGTGGTAATATCCACCGCAGGAGGTCCATGGGCGCGACCGGGGGAGGGGGTTAGCGACGGTTTTGTTGCTCGAGAGTTAAACGAGTGGGTAGATGGGCTTGTTAACCCCAATGAGAAAAATAGAATAAAAGGTTTTGTTAGAACAAATTAAAATAAAGGTACACTATATTTAGATTTTTACTATTGGTTTGTTTTAGATCTACATACGAGTTAATATTAGGTTCATTTAACACTTTATTTTATGGGGTAGGAAAGACTATAAAAAGGGTTATTTGAGATAATTCACCTAAGCTAGCGTAAATAAAAAGTAGGGAAAAAACAATGCCGGAGCACCCGGTCAGGACTCGAGCCTAGACCTTTCCGTTACCAGCAATCCGATTTATTGAAAAGCTGACGGTTTAGTAGATGAAACCCACCTCGGTGGCGTAGTTGGCTAACGCGCTTGTCGTGTTGAGCTCGACTGCTGAGGACGGGAAGATCGAGGTTCGAATCTCGGTCGGGTGAACTGGGGGTGATTTTTCCTAAATGGCTTTCCACCCTCCCTCCACGCAAATGCGGGTTCACTTCCTCTAATTCAACCTTCCTAATTCCTAATCCATTAGAGTAATTAGTACTTAAAGCGTATAACCCGAACGGGTAGTAAGACGCGGTGCTAAATAAAATATAGTAGGTGAACTTTCACCTTAATTAAACCTAGCCTAATATAATCTTCTTACCCTTATGATGGCTTATTTTCAGTATCGATTATGTGAAACTTGAGCTTGTATTATGTAGTGTTTTAAGTGCAATACACCTTTTCAAACCCTTGCGAGTGTACTATTTCATTAGTAGCACTAGGTCGGGGTTGGAAGCCCTGGAGTTTAAAAATAATTCTCCCCTCTTGGCTACTGCCATAACTCGGGCGGCACAAGAGACTTCCTTTCACTGCTTGCGGGATGTTCCTCATCTGATCTTGACAGAGTGAGTCCTCGTGGCTACCACCGGGCAACGTTAGGAAGGTTTAACCGAAGAGTGGCTAAATCTAAGTTGAGGTCGTCTGTGTGGTATTGAATATGGAGGGAAGGGGGCTTCCCTAATCACCACACATTAAGCAGCTTGTAGCTCTAGCTAGTACCTTCCGGGAAAGCTGTTCAGGACACCTCCACGAGGTCCCCAATATACAACTTGGGTTGAAAGCCCTTTTTATGGTGATTTCTATGGCTAGGCGCATGATCTTCGTAGGACAAAATGGGGTGACATATGTTAAAGCCCTCGTTGAGTAAGATATATTCCTAGATTGTATCTTAAATTCCTGTCGTGTGCGTCCAGAACTCACAAAAAGAAGAGCCAGCTCCTCTCACTGATGGAAGCTGGCCAATGATGGTAGGGACCGATAGTAGATTGTCAGGCACGTGGTCACTGGTCTGCAAATTGCTCTCTGCGCGCGTCTACGCGCGTGGCTACACTCTAAAGAAACAACCATGATGGACTATTGGAGCCTTGAAAGAGTTATCCACTCTCCTGAAATTGGCTGCTGGACCCTACAGGACCGGTTGATTTCACATTTAAAAGTCTATGACTTATATAAGATGTCATAATAAAGACGTGGTGGTGTCCTTTATGTAATAATATCTCATCCGGGATAATGCTGAGCTGGTGTTGTGCGCTCCCTAGGGTTTGGGAAATAGTTTACTCCCACGCGGCCTTACGCATTAGGCTGGATATTCTCCCGATAGGAGAGTTTATGAAAAAGAGATACGCTTGTCTCAGATTGACTCCCCCAAAATCTCTACCGGGTGTATCCATGTTGATGGCCCGTGGGCAACGTCCTTTTTAACTCGGCTGGGTGGTAAAACCATAGAGAAGACCTAGACGCCGATAGGAGAATAACATTAGAATGGACCTCAAATAAATAAGGTTTAATTAGGTGGACTGGAAAGAACTAGCTCCAAATAGGGATAGGTGGCTTACTTTTATCAGTGCGCGTAATGAACTTTCTCGAGTTCCTAGTGTCATAGAGCAGTGGCGTTTATTCAACGGAAGCAAGGGAAGCAACGCTTGCTTTAAAATAAATAGGGAACAAAGAAAATAAGAGGAAAATTAAGTTAAAACAAATTATTATTATTATAATAGAAACCTCTCCAACAAGTATACTGAGCTGGGATCGCAGCTCTTCTTTCGGAGTAAGCCGTTCTTTTTCAGACTGACCGGCCAGCCAGCTGGTCTCGCTCACCCTTTATTCCGTCAATCGTTTGTTTCCGGGTCTGTCTGGCCCTCACCGGGGAAAGATAAGCACCGTATCCCTAGACAAGTATTAGCGCATGAGCTTACTATCATTATTGGTGTATATTCGTACGTTAAAATCTTATTTTTAATTTGTTTAAATCGATATTTATTGTTTATAGATATAATTATGGGCCCTCTATTAAAAAATAATATATTTATCTTCAATTTAAAGTAAGTTTAGTTTTATTTTACGGAATATTGACGCTTGTTTGATCCTCCAAGGGAAGCGGTTTGTTTCTTTATGAATAATAGTAGAATGACAAGTGTGTCAACAAGTGCAGCAGTGGAAGCTGCTGTGTATTAATAAGTCATATTTTGAAGCATAGTTTTTCGTCCCGGTTTTTTGATAACAAAAAATAAAATAATTGGAACAGGCAGACCCAACCCATCCTCAGACAGCCTATAAAATCTTTGACGTTTCAATAATTAATTTTATGAAAGTGTATAGTAGGCCTAAATATCGGTATGTTGGGTTGGCGGAAAATTATATAGTTAACCTTACTATTTACTAATGATAATGGCGTGTAGAATAAATCTGGATTCAAAATTATAAGGCAGTCGAAAGGTCATACTCATTTGCAGGCCACAACCCAAGAGAAAATTTCGGAAATCAAAATTTACCATTATTATTATTATTATTATTATTATTATCATTGTTTTTATTTGAGATAAAACTACAGTTATTATTTATATATATGTACACTTTAATGATTGTGGTAATACTTCTAAGATCACAAATTATTTTGTTTTATTCCATGCATAGTTTAGTTCACCCTTCTTCCTTTTTTACCCAGAATACTTTTAGCTATACAAAACCATAAAAATACATTTTTTTTGCCTTTTACACAATTTTAAAACAAAGGCTAAAAAATTTCTTGAGCAGCACCCCACTAATTTTAGCTACGAGCCGCCACTGCTCCTTGATATTCCTGTTTTATAGTAAGTTTCTGATTATTTGAGGATTGCGAGATTTTAGCTTCCATTTTAACAAAGATCATTCGTAAACTTGGGTTACTTTGTGACATTTTGTGTTTTTTGATTATAACAAAAAGAATTTTTATTATAATTCAAAAGTAATCATTTCAGTCGGTCTCCACAGTAGAAATTAATTATAACACACAACAACACTGTAAATACAAGCTATAAATTCAATTTGGCTGACTGCCACACGCGAGTTAATAAAGGTTATGAAAATTGCCATTAGGTAGCAGCATAGCACAGAGCAACTGTTACTCTATGTATTTGCGCTTTCCCGCAAATTGTTGGTGCACGAGATTTGAAAATAATGAAAATTGAGCCTTTATAACAATTTTGCCCGATCAGTCACAAAGTCAACCCAGTTTACGGTAGTATGTATAGGCAATCCAGAGATAATATTAATAAAATAATTATAATATTGCTATTTTAGCTATATACGTAACATAATTTATCTGTCCAGAAAGTTGATGGTCCTGATATTTGTAGCTCAGTAGATTAAAGCCTACGACTCTCACCGTATATTCACACCTCTTTGTTTTATATTAGAAAAATGTACTTACCATATTGGACATTATAATTAGTAATGATTTTTAGACGTATGAAACTGAAACATATACTATATTTATCTTACTAATATGTTTTAAAGCTATTAAAAACATTATTAGTAAGTTATAGGGTTATACACCTTTATTTTTGTCTTGCAAAAGACTGGGTTAGTATTAATGGATAACGCTTAACAGTGAATTGTGAATAGCACATAGTATAGAAAATGGTAATACAATATTTTCGATTCTAGCGTTTGTAATCAATATAGTGCATAGAGTTGAGCTAATTTAACATTTTTATGCGTAGAGTGTGGTATAGATAAACATTGAACTTAAGATGTCTCAGCTAGTGAGACTAAAAGGAAAGGCTATAGATAATTAAACGCCAATTTACACATCAAATGAGAATGAGCTCAAATGAGCATTTGTGTTTGTGTTTGAAAAATCTTGTGATGGTCATACTTGTTTGTTATTAACTATTTTTTTGCTAGTTTTAGAATCAATTACTACGATTGTATATATGATTTAAAATAAAATAATGCTGATATAACTATTGTAGGATTATGGTAAAAATAGACTTTTGGAAACTACAAACTTTTTTTTCTGCAATCAACGTTGTGTTGAATTCAATATTGTGGTACTATTTCATAGGTATTGATATTTATTTCAAAATTTATATCTGAATTGATGTATGCATATGTAATAGATGATCTATTTACTTTTCTAGTTGTAAGTTCTTCCTTCCTATCAAAATTGGACTGTATACACAGCTTGCGTGTCAAGCCACTTCTTGCAGAGCGCCTGCAGGAGTTTAGTTATGTAAGCTGCGGCGCTGGCGTGATACAAACACCTGCTGACATACCAGGGGCAAGTGACACTGATAGTATCGAGGAGGTAAAAACACAGATAAAGAGAGACAGAGTGAAGACACCCATTTAAATAGATAAAGAAGGTAGAGTGGTATAAAACGTACTCACATGAAAATATACATTGATTACAGTCAGATATTGAAATAGGTTTAGTACCGAAGTTGGGAGTTTCTAGAATGACTCTGGATTTAATTCTGACTCTACATTTAAAGTGAAATATTATCACAAATAGGACGCGAGTGTTTTGGAGTCCACTAAAATAAGGTTACTCTAGAAACTATGAGACTAGATGGGATATCTATAGGTCTATATTAATAAAATAAAGAACATGAGCACCACGCGATATTTACTGCAAGAAGATGACTGAGATGTTAAAATTAGTAGCCCCTGTGCACAAACCTGTGTACCTTGAAGCTGGAATTTTAAATTTTTTACTATATATATTTTTTAAGTGTATTAAAAATTGGGTTGAAAGAAATAAAATTATTAGATTTTTTTCTGTCTGTTGAAGCAACGCCGGATATTTGTGTTAGTTACTAAACTCTTTTGGATTTAAAGAGTAGAGCAAATATTTTATTTTGTGCATCATATTTCACTACCAGTTCTGGCTATCCAGATATTTAAACTAATGGGGTAGAGATGAGGAAGGTATAATTTCAGAGGAAATGTACCAAAACTCGAGTTAAGGAAATAAGGGAAACCACTCCAATGTTATCGTCCCATCTGAGTATAGATCTTTCCAACGGTCTTTCCTCATTGGAATTTCCAGTCAATACCCTGAGCACGGTTATAAATTCTTTCATTTGCACTTAATGTCCTGCCCACTTTAATACGCGAGATTTGATTACCTTGACAATATCTGGTAACGAGTATAAGCTATGTAACTTATCATTAGGTAACCTCCTCCATTATTCATTATCATAATCCGTTTTTAGACCAAGTATTTTTCTTAACCACTTATTTTCAGAATACCCTACATTTCTTTTCGTCATGTAAGGTAAGATACCATTTTAACAACTATAAGGAACAACAGGAAAATAAAATTACAATTAATAAGTTTTTTATTATTATAAATAGTTAGGTGTAAAAAAGCACTAGCCTTAGCTTATACAAAATAAGTACTTTTTTATAATTACTATTGATTTTCAATTGTCATAAAAGGATGAAATTACCGTGAATGACCTATTCAATTTATATGACTGAAGTGTTACCCATAATGTATAATTACTTGCTCTATGGGATTAGGAACTCAAAAGTTCATTACCGCATTCACAAAAGTACGTCACCTATTCCTATCTTGAGCTAGTTCAATCCAGTCTATCTTATTACACCCTTTATCTCTCAGATTTATCCAAATGTTATCCTCCCATCTTCGTCTGGGTCTTCCCATTGGGTTTTCCATTCAATACCTTGAACACGGTTATAGATACTCCCATTCGCGCTGAATGGCCTGCCCACCATAATCTGCTAGATTTTATTAGCCTTACAATGTCTGGTGATAAGTACAGGGGTATGCAGCTCATAATTATGTAGCCTTCTCTACTCCCCACTATCTTAATTCATTTTTGGACCAACTATCTTCCTAAGCACCTTGTTTCCAAACACTATACATTTCTTTTCTTCATCTAAGGTAAAAAGCCACGTTTAGCACCCATATAGAACAAACGGTAAAATTGCGGTTTTATGTATTCTGAGTTTTACATTTCTTGACAGCTGATGAGAAGCCAACCGAGTAATTACAAGCATTTATAGATTGTATATTTTTTCCTAATTTCCTAAATATTTAAATTCATTAACCCCATCAAATTATATGTTGTTTGCTGTAATATATAAATTATCGTCTTCAATCTGTGTTCTCTGTGTTACCATATACTTAGTATTTTCAGAGTTCACTTCTAAACCTATTTCTGCATTTCTTGCAACAGCTTCCTTATTATTACCTAACAAAGCTAAATCATCCATAATATATACAACTGTTAGTTGCCTACTTGGTAACAATCTCTTGTTGTTCTAGCCGAGCAGCAACCGACATACTTCCGGTGTCAAACTTCACAACAAACCACAACTTGACGCAAACCTCTCGTCGAGTGCGATGGGGTTGCTTGGTTAGTTTCAAGGAGCGGGAGACAAGACTTGCTTGCTACCTCCTCATCTGGATGATAGCCTCATTAACGCTAAGATCACAGCTGGCGAGTGGATTTTTTCAAGTTTGCTTAGGATTTAATGGGGACTCCTAAACACATATTGACCTTTTTAGATTTGCCATAGAGACAAAGAATTGTAGTTGTGAAAATGTTTGAAATTGATATAATGCCCATAAATTAAAAAAAAGATAGTATTGATAAATTATCTCTGCCCTTTGTCTGTGATTGTGACTAGGGAGGGGTATCAAAAAAATGTAAAGACTGGTTCTGTAAAATGTAAATAAAATACCTGATTTAAATCGCCTTCCAAGCAGATCTCTTGTGCAGTGATACAACGATCCCAACTTTTGGAAAGCTCACTGGAAATCCTGGTTTCGAAGCGTACACAACACCACCTGTGATTCACTCTTGATCTCATTCATGGGGTCGAGCCGACGACCCTTGAGCTTTAACTTAATCTTAAGGAAGAGGAAGAAGTCGCAGGGGGCCAAATCCGGTGAGTACGAGGGTGAGGAGCGATGATCATGTTGTTGCGTCCGATAAACTCACGCATTTTAATCGTCGTGTGTGCGGGTGCTTTGTCACATTGAAGCACCTAATCGCCCGTACGCCACAGTTCTGGCCTTTTCCGACGAACGTCCTCCCTCAGTCGGCTCAGAACATGACCGTAGAATTCGACGTTGACAGTCTGACCCTCGGGAACAGAATTCATGGAGCACAATCCCGAGAATGTCGAAGAAAACGATGAGCATGCACTTGGCCTGCCTCCTGACCTGCCTCGTCTTCTTCAGTCTTGGAGAGCTGGGGCTCTTCCACTGCGAAGACTGTTATTTGGTCTCCGGGTCGTAACTGTAGATCCAACTCTCGTCCCCTGTGATGATCCTTGACATGAAGGTTGGGTCATCTAGAGCATGTTGACGGAGTTCCTGACAGACTTTGGCACAGTACTCCTTCTGTTAGAGGGTCAGAAACCTGTGTATGAACTTAGCGGCAACGCATGGAATGTTAAAAATGGACATGAGGATTATCTGCACTGATCCGTATGACACATTGATGATGTCAGAAATATCCTCACTGGTTATCCAACGATCCTCGTGCACAAGTTGCCTAACTATGTCAACAATTTCCGGATTTGTGCTCGTGGAAGGTCACCCTGACCTCTCTTCAGCTTTCATTGACATTCTGCCACCTCAGAAGAGAAAGTGCCACTCAAAACACACTGGACGGCTCATAGCTTCATTGCGGTAAACCCGTTGCATCATTTGGAAGGTCTCAGTTCCAAATTTTCCGAGTAAGACGCAGAATTTGATGTTCGCTCTCTGTCGTGTTTGAGGTCTATGAGGAAATCGTGAATGTACTGGTGCACGTCGTCAAATAATCATGTTTAACACAGCAAATGGTCAACACAGAAAGATGCCACTTGACGTACTGACAGGTGAAGGTCACAACTCGCCATATCAGCGTGCGCATCTTCATGCTGTGCTCAGTTTTCATTTTACAGAACCAGTTTTGAAACTTTTGCTACCCCTTGTATGTATGTATGTATTTATGTATGTATATATGTATATATATGGGCGTAAAAAGCTAATTTTTCCATGGGGGTCAGATATATTTTTTTAAAAATATAGTTAACTTTGCTAATAAAAGTAATTGTTATAGGTAGATATGGGTCCTCTAAGGGACCCATAAGATTTCAGGGAGGGGGTACACACTCCCCGAACCCCTACTTTCCACACCGTTGCCACCCGAGGAGACTAAAGAAATAAAACGTTTAAAAATTCAGACGATAATGGTCACCAATAAAATGTTCTAGTATAGATAAATTATTTTTGAAGGAAATTTAAGAAAAAATATTCCTAAGGAAGTGGTGTGACACAATTATTACTTTATAATATAGTCTCTTAGAGTTTGGAATAAAAATTTCAAAAATCGGTTATTAAAATAACACTCTTAAATAAGTGTGCCGAAGAAAAACAAAGATATTTTTTTATCATTGTATGAAACACTCTTAGATAATAATTTTGAACAAAATTGTTATATTCCTTATATACTAGTATTTTTTTTAAACAAATCAGTAAATTATTCTTTAATTATTTTTGTAAAACATTAAGGTGCTATTTTTAATATAAATACTCCCTAGATAGAGCTTGTACATTTTGAATAAAATAACTAAAGCAAATTTCGAAATATTTCCCATTTTCAAATATCTGACACCAATAAATTATCCTTAAATCTTTTTTCTGTAAGTCAATCGTATTATGCTATTTATATACCCTAATTTAAAACAGTACCCAGGTGTCCATTTTTAACCAAATCGTTTGAGCCATTTTCGAAATATTTTAAATAAAAAAACATAAGTCATCAGTAAACTACTTTTAAATAATCAGTTTTTCTCCTGAAAAGTAATTATTTAACAATAGGCCTATTTATCATGCAAAATTCTGCAAAGAGTTTCAATTTGAACAAAATTATTTAAGCCATTTTCGAGATAGTTTTAATTAAAACAACTATAGTCATATTGTAAGCTACCTGTATATCACATTTTCTCTGAAAAGCAAGTATACAGTGCTATTCATAAAGTAAAACAACCCTTAGAAAAATATTTTCAACAAAATTAATTGAGCTATTTTCAAGAAACATCTAGTGTTCAAGAAATAGTCTTCAATAAACTATCCTTAAGCAAATCCTTTCCCACTCTCTCTACAATTATCCTTAAAGTATTATTTTTCATATCAAATACACCACAGATATCAATTTTACACAACATTGTAAAAGCCATTTTCTGAAAATTTCAAATTTTTCAAAAATTTTAATCAATAAAACACTGCTTTTAAAGACTGTTATTAAAATAAAAAAACAGCTGAAGATAATATTATATTATGTCTAAATATCAAGGTGAAAAAAATCTATTGAACAGTTTCAGTTGTTCCAATAGGTACAAACGGACGAACCGAGAACAGAAAGAATTTCCAGATCCATTTTTTTGGGTTCAGGAGCACATTAAATGTAAATACTCATCATAATTTCTAGGTCGAATTTTTTCACGATTACAATATTTTCTCTTTACATGAGGTAGTATAAATATTCACGCTCAAAAAGAATAAAGCGTTTTGTAAAAAAAATCATATAATAATAATGTTATCTTAAAGCTTAACACATAGGCGAGTATAATATTATTCATATTAACAGCATTGCCATTATTACTACCCGCGCCAGTGAACACATTGTCACGATCATTAAGTCTTGTTTGTCGGTGACAGGGACGTCGGGGTTTGAAAAGCTCGAGATTCAAATTTCGCTCGAGTTAAATAGGTTGATGTTTACAACATCGGTTTTTCCTACCCCCTCTTATTTATTTTGACTTTTCTTCTTATAGATAAAACAGTTAAATATTCCTTGAGCTAAAACACATAGGCCTAAATTATAACTTGAAAAAAAAAAGATGCTTCAAGACCATGTCAAATCCAAATAAATTAAATACTGGGATAAATGGCGTACTTAAAACTTCATTTATAATACGATTGTTTTGTTTTCATAATTTGATACATAGTATAAATATAAAGTTTTAGCATATATAGGATATTTCAGTGAAAGCGTGAAAAAATTAAACAAGATATAGGGGATGCTCTACCGAATATTTTGAGGTAGAGAACATGTGGTCTGCGAAGCCAGATAAGGGGAATGTGAGCCTAAACATGTCTAACACTGTTACTGATGTCCAATTTATTTACAGCTAATCATGGCTTGCAATTTATTTACATTTAGTTGTAACATTGCGTACAAGTAGTACTGTACAGTATAACATATCATTGACCTACCATTTCGTACCTCACAACAGTTGCTAGAAATGACCACCAACCCCAATGCAAGCATGACTTCGGTGTCCGAGATTCTGCCCCACCCGTTCAAATATCCCGTGAGTGTTGCGAATCACATCACAAGTGACGACATTACTGGCAACCAATTTTAAGTCTGTGTCCACTGGGGTATCATACACAAGTGATATGAGATATCCCCATACGAAATATTCTTCAGGCTCTCCCCACATGTGTAAGCCTTAGCTGGCTTCACAGACCACACGTTCCCTACCTCAAAATTTTCGGTAGCGTATCCCCTATGTCCTGTTTGATTTTTGCATGGTTTCACTGAAACAGCCTGTATATTTTCGACCGGCCTCATAACATCTTGAGTAACTTAGTACTGATCAATCTTTGTCAAGCTTTTGGCACAAACTAAAGGTCGGTAGCGTGCTGTGCCCAATTATATTGAAACCTGAACCAATAAGTCTCTCACAGGTTTATAAGCAACGTAAGCTTTGTGGCTTAATGATACTTCCCTCCACACTTCCTTTACACTCCCACGAGGTAAGCATGTATACATATATTGATTTAAAATGTTGGAGAACTTTTTTCTTGTAGTAAAAAAAAATATTGTCTTTTAGACTTGACCTTATTCAAAATTGTATTAATATATTAAAAGGGGGGTGAGTAACAAAGTAGGTTGAGATATAAAACATAAAAAAATAAAGAGTAAAAGGTGTTTATACTGGCGAGCCATAGGAACTCCGGTGCCATAACAAGAGTCTGGGGAAAAGGACTCTACTGTTCTGAACGTGCCCAACAAGTAGGTTAGAAGAAGACAGGGATAGTAGTGACGTCACTGGGTGTGGGATCGATAGTTGGGTCGGCCCCGCTGAATCGGATTGAGGGTGAGAGGAGGCATTCTGAGGCTAGCCCGCGTGACACTAATAATACAGCCAGTCGCAAATCTTCGCCACCGTAGATTAAGAGTCGGATAAATATGTCGTAAAAAGAAACTGAAACACATTTATCGAGATAAAATAGAGATACATTTTCGATTAAGTGTAGTGATTTTAGAAACACTGTTTTTTTATAATCGAAATTAGGTTTGTACTGACGTTGTCATAATTTATCTGTATGGGTAGTTGATGTTAATAAAAACAAACCGGTTTAGTTATCATCTAATGCAAATTTGCAAATTTAAAGCATATCTATGACCACGATCTCACGAATTAATTGAAATGTTAAAGATGATAAAAGTTCTGAGAGCAGTGGTCTGATATTTTAATGAAAGTATAAACCCAAGGGAAATTAAGTTATTACTATTTTGCTAAGCTTAACTTTGCTTTATATAATTTATATTCTAATAATACTTATTTTTAGAGAAATATTATGCCAAAGCTAAGTTTACACGTCTTATTTTTAGTTTTCTGATATAATCAGTTGATTCAGAAATGACCAACTAAAAATCTAAAACATAAAATCCTTTCTCTAAACTCATTATTTTTAGAAAGCTTGGAATAAATCTTAAAATTAAGTTTTTATTTAATTTTATTTCAAAAGCAGACAGCACCGTACACACTTAACAAAAAATTAAAACTAATAAAACAAATAAAGTTAAGAAAGTTGAGAAAGTATAGCAGAGTAAGAGTGATGGAGTAACTATTAAATAAAATATGGAGAGAGGAGAGAAATTACTAAAGATGAAAGCCAAAAAGCCTTTCGCGCCTAGACAACGTTTTTTAATAGAAAGTAATTATTTTAAAACTATTTATGTATGTTTAGAATTTGTTTTATGACTTAAAAATAATTAATAAAAAAACTCTATGAATACCGTACCTTAAAATGACTTTTATTATATCTTAAGAGTCCATCTTACGGCTGATTAACCGGGGTATTAGATAAAAGAACTATAAATTACATCAAAGTACGGTTTGATGTACACTTCATTTGACAATACCGAAATTAAACTCGGTTAAATAACATTCTTATTTTAAAATTAACTATGCCTAGAATAGCCCACTTCGGTGGGCGTATGGCCTAAGGTGCTACTCTCACTATAAACTAAACTGCCGATGACGGGGAGATCTTGGTTCGATTACAGTTGGGTGTACTGAGGGTAGTATTTCCCAAATTACTTCCCACTCTCATTCTCCACGCAAATACGGTGACACTTCCTCTAAATTCAATCTTCCTCATCCCTAACCCACTAGAGTAACTAGTACATAAGCGTGTATGTAGCCCGAATGGTAGTTTAACACGGTGCTAAAAAAAATTGTAAAAATGCACTCCACAGACTATCTCTTTTATCTTACTATAGATAGAAACATTTACAAAAACTTGTAATATTTATGAAGCAAAATCATATACACTATTACAGAAACACTCCACCAAACAGCATAATACACAATTTTACAGAAATTTGAGAAAAGAGGAACAACTCTATTCACCAAAGAGCATACCCATCAATTTGCATTGTCAAAGAGCACCATAAAAATATTTATGTTCGCTTTTATCTCAGAGACGATTGTTTTTATAAAAAATATATAACAATTAGAAATTTTTTAATGTTGAATAGTACTACAGCTATTAAATGATAAGCTATTTAGTATCTAAAATAGTTTCGGAGATATGACCAAAATTGGAAATTTCTGCTAATATAAATTACTCTCAAAGTAGTTTTCATGGGGGAAAATAAGAATTGTTTTTTCAGTAAACTACCTTTAGTTTTAGAGTTAGATATCTAATTCCAAAAATACTTCGGAGGAAACAACACAAAAACCCTAGATAAGGAGTTTCAGCCCGTTCAATGAAATGGTTTAAAATCTAGTCAGAGATGTAGACAGACTAATCGCGAAAACGACATTTTCTGTTTCAGTGGGCAATGAATCGTCGACATTTGTTATCAAAATCTCGCATCAGATTTTTTGACGATCACAATACTTCTCTTTCAGAGAGATCGAGAAAAAATAAAAATATAATTAAATGGTTTCATTGGTCTCAATTAGGCTACTTTTTAAAAAAAATAATGAAGACTACAGGTTATCATATTAAAACTCGGCGTCTGGTTCAAGCTGTATTACCTGTCAGATGTTATCCGTGGAGTAAGAAGTCTCAACCTTCGGACAACACCTCTCTTAGAGTTATATAATACAGCTTAAAACCAACATTGTGTAGTGGGGAAGTTTTATTTGTTCTGCTTTAAAAAAATCCAGTAGAAGTAAGACCAATGAAATCGTTTTACTATATTTGAAAAATCACAACAAAATTTTATAATTAAAAAAAAACTATTAAACTTTTTCAGATTTCGCTGCTGTCAAACGACAAATGTATAAACCGGCATTTCGTTACGTTAACGTGTCTGAGAGGTTAATCTCGTATCTAATATCCCGCGGTTAATTGGTCATGTGACAGGTTCTTTTTCATCTTTTTGAGTTGTCGAATTTGTACTACCCCTGAAACAAAGGCACGTCGGGGCGGTCAACCCTCTCGTCGCATGAAAGCGATGATTGAAAGAACAAAGTCGGATTTCCGACTCGAGTTCGAGTGGGACTAAAAAAAAAGAGAGAGAGAAAAAAAACCTCACAACGTAACTGGATGAAAAGCTATTCCAACCCTTCACAATACTTCTCTCGAAACGCCTCAATTCGAAATGAACGGAATTTTTTTTGTCTCTCTTTATATTGTTTTTGAGTTATCAATTCCCTATTAATTATTATCTACCCCCTTCGTTGATCACATGGTCTTAGGTACTACTCTCGCAATAGACTAGACTGCCAATAACAGGAAGATCATGGTTCGATCCTGATCGGGTGAACTGAGTTTTTTCTCTAAATGTCTCTCTCCACGCAAATATTGGTACATTTCCTCTAAATTAAACCTTCTTCATTCCTAGCCTATTGACGTAATTAGTACTGTATATAAGCGTGTAGCCCGAGTAGGTAGTAAGATACATGATATATATATATATTAGTTGGTTAGCTATTTTCGAAAATGTATGAATAATTGCTATTGACGGTAGCGCGCTCATGTTGCCGTTTCAATAATCTGACAAAACATGAGGTGGAAAACCAAATCAGAGATAATAATCCCTAATACGTCACGAATGTGATTCAGAATTCGATGCCTGATGAATAAATTTACATTTTATCTGATCCTTGTTCGTTCCATTGGTTTGTTAGTGATGGTGTGTAATGTGAAACAAAACAACTTCAGTATGAGGTGGTTATTAATATCAATATTTTATTAAAGTAATTCAAGAAAAATCCATATCATTGTGGTCTGACACCTTAGCTCGGTTGGTAGCTTGTTTATCTACATAGATAAAGGTCCCAAGGTTCGATTCCTTGCTTGATCAAAAAATGTATCACAGTTTAAATGCGAGTTTCCCCCCTTTCACAGTGATATATTAACGACTGGGGGCTGGATGTTGTGTTTGTTCTAGATTTAAGTTAATGTATAAGTGGTGTGCTGATATAATCAGTCGGTTTAGAAAGTGTATGTTAATTACCTCATAATAATAAATAAATGGTACGGAACTCCGCACGGACTTTCTCGTTCTATTGTTTAAAAATGGAGATATTTATTCAAAACTCGTAATATATGTAAAACGAAATAATATATACTGGCAAACCCGAGAAAAAATTGCGTTATACTTACGTTAACAATTTTTTGACTCCCGGATTTAAATTGTATGATTTTCTTTTAAAAGAATTAAAGTCCACACTAGTATATTTGGACAACAAAAAAGATCTATATTGGGTTCACAAGAGTCAATACTTCGTATTAAAATTTCAACTTCCTGTTAAAGTTTTCAACATTTTATTAGGGATTGCACATCTTATGTTTATCGAATTTTATTAAATTCCTCATTTATAAATTTAGATCAATAAAAAAAGGTAAATATTGACTATTGAGTCTAAAATGATAGAGATAGATCATTGATGTACAAACATTTCCCCTAAGAGGTTAAAGAAAAAAAGAACATAAACTTTTTGAGAGACTTACTTATATTTAATTACTCTATGGAATTGGAGAATTATTGCGTTAGAACTTAAGTAGTATCTCTGTACAGCTAAATCTCACAAAATTGTATTAATCTATTTGCCAATATTTAAGAAACTATTGGTTTTATAAATATATATTTCAAATAAAAGTTTTTTATTTTTAATGGTAATACAATTTTGCAATGATAAGTTATTTAGTATCTCAAATAGTTGAGGAAGTAAGGAAATTTACCCTTTTGTAAAGTACCCTAAAAATCATTTTCATAGGAAAATAAAAATAGGCATTTTGTTTATAAACTTAATCAACGCCTAGATACGAACATTAATCAAAATCGTTAGAGCCGATTTTGAGAAGATCGATTTTTTCTCTTTTCTCCCTTTATTAAACTACACTTATTTTA